>JANIJG010025983.1:0-18375 GCA_024611175.1 Megaceryle torquata
AAGGAAGGAAGGAGGGAGGGAGGGAGGGAGGGAAGGAAGAAAGAGTTAAGCCTAATTAAAGGAAAAGATATTTGTCATTACAGGCCATGAGACAGTCAATCACAACCTTAAAAAGCAGAAATGCTTAGATGGCAATGTGCTTAGACGGAAATGGAGGGGCTAGACCGTTACTAGTGCCATCCTCAATGTCTGTATTGGGGCTGAAACTGTTTAATATTTTCATTATTGGCTCAAGCAATGGGGAAGAAGATTCCCTCTGAAATTTGGGTGGAGATGTCTATGTGGTGATCTTCAGAGGGACCTTGGCAGGTTGAAGAAATGATATGATATAAAGTGCTAAGTCCAAATTTTGAGACAGATCCATATCATGCAGAAGTGCAGGCAGGGGCTGGCTGCACAGAGAGCAGACAGGAAGGGAGGGAAATTTGTTCACATCACAACAATACACCAAGGCCAGACTTTTCCCATTCTTTACATAAACTTTCATTTCTTCCTTTTTGCCACTGAATTTAAGAGCTGGAGTAAAACTGCGAAAACATAAAAAATAAAGAATTGGAATTGAAGGGTTAATATTCTTGAATATTACAGAAAGCCCTGCCATGTGTTTTGAAAGCCACTTGAAAACACAGAGCAGGAGGTATGGTGCCCTGTAGTTCAGAGGGTACTTTGTTTACCATGAAATGCCGGATTTGCATATGGTAAGTACTTTCTTTTATTAAAAAGCAGTGCAAATAGTCACACAAACTCCTCTGTAAATAGCAAAGGGGAACACTTATCCACTCATACTGAGGATTTACACCAACTGAAATGACAGCAGAATCTGGCCTAGACATTGAAAAACACCCAACTTATGTTTAAGAAATTTCTGTAAGTAATTTTTCTTTCCTCTGGTGGCAGATTTGCTCCTTTATAACCTGTACAAAATCAAAAAGAGGTGAGCTCCTGTACACGAGAAAACCCCTCTTATTTAAAAATAAGATTTCAGACCTTGTGGCTTTTGAAACCCTACTGGCAAACAAAGCTCACAGAAACCTTTATAACCTATAGGATACACAGTTTATCTTTGCTCTGATTAGATCTTCCCTATGTTTTAATCTCTTTTCTTTCTTTGCACACTTTATAATAACACTCTCTTCAAGCAAATACTCTTTAATCTTATAATTTGAAAAGCAATTCCATTTCAACTGTCTTTTTGGCAAATGACCTTTTCTTCTTTTGCTACAGGTAAAAAAAAAAAGTCCTGTCTTTTTGATTTTTATCTTTGCTCAGCTTTCTGAATCTCAAAACTGTTCATCTACTGAGGTTTTTGTCAGCAATATTTCTTATTCTGAATTTCTCAGCGAACACCCTTAGAAAATGTTAGTTCATGAAAGCCATTTGATTAATTTGTCTAAATGCATTTCTTTTGTAAACCAGGTTGATTATTTAAAAATGTCAGTCTGGGAGCAGATTTGAGAGTTAGCCTGGCAAACATTATTGACCAGATTAAAAAAAAATTGTAGAGACATGACAGCAAGATGGACCAATGACTGGCCTGCCATCTGTCATGGATGGATTAAAACAGTCTTTCTGTACTGATATCTAGGAGACACTAATTCCAGTCCAAATACAAGGATTGGCTCATGCAGAAGGAGATTTACTCAGAGGAAAGTTTTTTGTGGGTGGTTGAAAGTCAGCTGTCATCTCACAAACATAAATTGTTCATCCTCATTATAGGAAAACTTGCATGTCCTACATACCATGTTCTAAATTCCACATCTACTTAATTGAGTAAATCACTACAAATTATTTATGTTCATCTTGAGTGGGCTAAATATAAAATAGTTGAGCTGTAAGCCACTGATCTAATTTTCATTGTGTTTTTACCAGTAAAATGGCCATCGATCATACAAAGCCTGAAGGATTTTCCCACAGCGAAGTTAACAATAGAAGATTTCTCTGTCAGTTAAAGCAGCATGAATCCAATTTAACTCCACTGGTCTCATATACATACACTGCAGACTGAAACAGTGTTACTGCTACATAAATAAAATCTTGGTCACTCTACGCCAGAAATTAATGTCTCCATTCTTTGATGGGGTTTTTAGATGGAGGCTTGGGATATGATGAATTGCATTTTTGGAGGGACAGCCCTCTGCCTTAAACACAGACAAAATCCAAACACTTTATTTAGACTGGATGAGACCAATACTATTTTGTATCTCTGATAGAAGCCTGGGTGATGGGACAGAAGTCACCCTCAGTAAATTTAGTCTTGTGCTGGATTTCACTGGGGTAGTGGCAATTTTCTTCTTGTTAGCTGGTGTGGGGCCATATTTTGGATTTGTGCTGAACACAATGTTGATAATTCAGGGATGTTTCCATCATTGCTGAGCAGTGCTTACACTGAGTAAAGGCCTTTTCTGTTTCCTACCCCACCAGTGCTAGGCTGAGTGTACACAAGCTGCTGGGAGGGGATACAGCTGGGACAGATGACCCCAATTGACCAAAGGGATATCTTATACCACATGAAATCATGCTCAGCATACAAAACTGGGGGAAGAAGAAGGAAGGGAACAATGTTTGGAGCTATGGCATTTTGTCTTCCCAAGTAACCATTAAGTGTGATAGAGCCCTGCTGTCCTGGAGATTGCTGAACATCTGCTGACCAATGGGAACTAGCAAATTAATTCTGATTCACTTGGCTTGCTTGTGCAGCTTTTGCTTTCCCTATTAAACTGTCTTTATTTCGACTCATGATTTTTCTCACTTTTATTCTTTCAATTTTCTCCCCCATCCCACCACTGGGGAGTGAGAGGGCAGCTGTGTGGGGCTTAGTTGCTGGCTGGGGTTAAATGACAAGAACATCACAACAGGGGAGAGGTCATCATGGTGGAGGCTGCCAACCAGAAGAACAAGGAGGCTGGTGAAATGGCCTCACAAGAACTTCATGTGCTGTGTTCTTTTTGCATGTTGCATTGCACAGAAGATGTTGACATACTGAAGCAAGTTCAGTGGAGGCCACCAAGCTGGACAAGGGGCTGGAGCACATGGAATGCCAGAAGAGTCTGAACAGAAATTCTGCTTGGGGAAGAGAAGACTCACATGGGAGGAGGTTAGAACTGTTTACAACTACCCAATTGAAGCACACAGAAAGGAGTCTTCTTAGAGGCGGACAGCAGAAGGATGAGAAGCAACAGAGACAAGTGAGAACATGGGAAATTCTGATTAGATATATGGAAGGAAAAAAAAAAAAAAAAAAAGGTAGTCAAATAATGACACAAGTTACCCAGAGAGGTTGGGACCTCCATCTTTGGCAGTGTTTCAGATCAGCTGATTAAAGATTTGCACAACCAGATGTGAGATCTGAGATCTGACTAGATGACTTGATGACTTCAAAACATCACTTCCAACCTAAAATATACTGTGATGCTACAGCTGATATATATTCATATGGCTAAAGACAGCTCACATTAATCTGCCTGAAAAATTCTTCACAGGAAAAAGATTGAATTTCTCAACAACAGAACGAGGGAGTTAAAACCTAAATTTCCTGGCTAAATCTTGATTTTGCAACATAAGGCTATTAGAGTCACATTATAATTTTTAAGTTACTGACATCTAATCAACTCATCCTTCTACAGAAAACTGGCCAGATTACACAGAACTAGTAAATACGGTAACACTGGACAACAATAACAACAATGGTAAAGTATGGTTTCATTTTTCCTTTACTTCAATTCTTTAAAGCGCAGTTTACTAGTAAATATACCTTCCTGGAAAATGTATTTACTATACCCAGGATTTTCCATGCGCCTATCTCCAGTTTTGTACCTTGGCTGTAATGTGACTGTAGAGATTTAAGCCTGGAAATTCCCTGTTTTGGTCTCTGTTCTGTGTGGCAGAACTGGCTAACTAAGCAAATTAGACTTTTCCTCCTATATTTTCCATTTGAAAATGTATCTTTCTTTAAATCAGCTTTACTAAATTAGAGTCAAAAAGGTAGTGTCCAACATAAGAATCTTCTTTATATTGAGCTGAAGATTAGGAGAGTAGAGGGAAAGCACTGATTATATCTGTGGGTTGATGCTTTATACAAAATGACTAGAAAAGACTATTCCATCACAGGATGACAATCTTCCATATTCCTCTTTGCCAGCCAGCAGTGCTAAAAAGACCTGAGAAGAGAAAGCTGAACTCTGAAAACTAATAATTCCAAATTTGCACTGTCATCTGCTGCCCATGCTATAAATAACCCAGTTTGCCCTCTACTCAAGACTACAACCAAATTATTCTAACAAGACTTCAGAAAAGTTTAATTTGCAATAGCGTCTAGATTATTTGGAGTTCTTGAACAGCACTTAAAAGGGCTAGAAACTTTTCTGAATGTCAGGAAAAATGTTTTAACTGAGATGGTTTCTTCACTAACTATAGTGGGGAAGAAGGGGGTTCAGCTAATTTACACTGCTGATGTACTGATTTCTGGTGGGCTTTCTCAATTATGTCACATTATTTCACAGACCACTTCTCTGATTGTCTCTTTTGATAAAGTGCCTCCACATAAGAAAATAAAACTAATTCCTTAACATAATTATTTTACATGGTAAAAAACCTGTAGAAGTTTAGTTTTCTCATTATTTGCCATGATATAAGTTCAGATTATCACCACTGTGGTAGCTAGTTATCCCAGTTCAAGTAAGACCAAGATAAAACACAAAACAATTGCGCTTTTTTTTCCATTTCTTTCATCTTTGAAATGAGTGGTTTTTCCACCTGACAATTGGCTTGATTCTTGAAGTAGTGGTATCTTCTTACTAGTACAAAGACTCAATTTCATAATGCAAACTCACACTAAGAAAAATGCTACTTAAACTTGAGGCAGTGTAATATAGTCATATCCTCCTCTGTGAGGGGTTCTTGAGGTAGTAATTTGCAAGCAATTGTTGAGAGCTGTGTATATTTTCACAGAGACCCTGTACTGAGTGATTACAGTTCCAAATAATAGTAAGATTAATTTTTCACAGGTATGTGATTCATTTGTACTTTATAAAAAGAGATGAACAAAGAAATTTTAAAGAAATTAGAATTTCAAAAGTGTCAAAGAATATGTGTAGGTAAGCGGTAGATGTGGGAGTTCTCAGTCATGAAACATACTCTATGCATCTATATAAGTGGTAACAAGTGGAATTTAAGAAACAAGCATTAAAAATTCACATTGTGGTGAGATGACAACAGACATGAATTGAAAAAAGAGAGGTGCAGCTGGATAGAATAAAAAACTTTTTTTCCCCAGGAGAACAGTTCAGTGTTGAACAGGTTGCCCAGAGTTCTTGTACAGTCTCCACCCTTGGAGGCAAGACCAGATCCTGGTCTCATCTTACTGCTGACCCTGCTCTGAGCAGTAGGTTGCACTAGAGACCTCTTGAGTTCCCCTGCAACATGAGTTAGGTTATGATATTTAGACATATCAGAACTGTAAGAGGATCTGGCATACTGGTGTTTCATCATTTCTCATTCGTGATGTTAGTGCACTAAATGGCTCCTACTTTCTCATTCTGACCACAGGGTCTATGTGCGCATACGTGGTATACGTATCTTTTTACCCATGTGGAAGGAGGAAATGAACATGTTAACAAAAGAGAGTAGAACACATTATTTCTTGTCATAAAGGAAGATATTTCATAACATAGTTAGAAAGTTTCAGTAAATATTAAGAAGACAAGGTGCTGAAAGCACTGAGAAGATAATTATTTCCCATTCGAGGGCTGCTTGTTATAATTCACATGCTACATTTAACAGTTGTACTGCAGTGATGTATATTTACATAATATTGTTCAATAACATAGGCTTAGCTGACAAAAAGATAAATGGCTGATCATTTTTATATGTTAAAAGCTTTTTCTAGCAAGTAGTATGATTAAGCCATTTGAAAAAAAAACAAAACAAACCCTATTTTCTTTGAGATAGCTGTAATAACTACTTTTTTCCTCCCCTAAGGACCTTTCAGAGGTGAAACCAAACAGATGGTCACACTGATCATTTTAGACGATTCACAGCAACAGGATAATAAAAGTATTATGATCAGCGTGACCCTCACTGAAGGAAGGAGTCATATTCTGCCCAGCTCTGACCTTGTTATTCTGGTCTGTGACAATTCAGGAGGAGTTATTAGATTTCAGGTAGCCTCAAGATCTGTTATTGATTGCAAAGGCAGGTTCCTCTTCTTATTGACCACATTCACTTTTTGTGCTGTAAGCTTCCCTATTTGTGCTTTGTATGAGAATTTATACAGGTTGCCTGTTTCATTGTTCTGATGAAAGTGGCTCAGAAAAAAAATTCTGTGTCTACAGATATAGAAGTAATGAGCTAGTAAGCACGTATTTCACTGTAATCTAACTATGTTTCAGATACAACCTTAAGAACCCTTCACAAAGACATTTTATGCACCCTTACCCGTGTTTTTTTTAAACAAAGTTCCTATTTTGCAGGGCCCACTTTACAGGCTTTTTACTTCTTGAATCCTTTTAAGCATTTTTCAGATAATTATATAGAGTGGAATTAATCTAAAAGTTAGATACCTTATCTAGGCTAGTCATCTAAGGTTTCTCTCCTGACACTGGTGAGAGACTGGCACCTCCAAAGGGCAATTTTCATACCATACAAAAATAAGTGTATAAAGAACTATAATAGGCATGAAATTAATTCTAACAGTAATGTTAAATTTTGAGCTTGGATACAATTTATACTGAATGCATATCATATCTATACCCTACATGAACTTCATCTATTGCTTCATGTGTTAATTATTCTCATCTGTATTAAATATTCTGTATAACACTTCTGAAAATGATTAGGACAGGCTAGTAACTAACACTAAGAGCTTATCATGTTTTTTAAATGTCCTTTGGGGCATTTTTCATTGGAAAATGTTGATTAATTGAAACTGATCCTTTGGTCCAGGACAGAATTTCTGGTAAAACATATGAAAAGAGAACTACTCTTCTCAGAATAGCAAGTAGTCTAGTTGTAAAACCAATTAAGTGTGGAAATCTTTTTTTTTTTTTTAGGATGGGAACTTTATCCAATCTCTGCCATTCTAGGCAACTTACCTATTCCATTGGGATATGAGGTGATTTCATGGTCTAATGAATCTTTAATTAAGGATAGATATTTGGATAATTCCAGTGAATAGCACTGAGGAGAGCCAACAGAGTACTGCTTATGTAGCTCACCTGTGTCTCCTGCATTCCTTAGGTACCAGACCTATTTGAGGATTTCTCATTTTTTCTCACTTTTCATTCCCCAAAACAACAACAAAAAAATTCCCATAAAACAGCCATAAACAATCTTTCACATCCAAATCTGTTTTCTCCCTCAAAAGAGTAGGGATACAATTTTTACAAATTATATTTATACATATTTATACATATTTATTTATTATAACTTCCTGAATTTCTATTTTAAACAGAAAAGATGGGTTAGAGATGATGTGGTTGGCTACAACATACAAGCATAATGAACAAGCTTGATTTAAAAGCATGATATTAATTCTTTCATACAAAAATGATGGAAGGAGAGCCTCATATATGGTAGCCTCATAGAAGCTGGTTAGTGGAAAGGCAAACACATTTTTTACAGGAAAGAATGTCAGAGGATGAAAAACAGAAAGTATATGGCCTATCATAGATAGCAATGAAGTTTCCTAAAAGAGGTTGCTGAAGCATAGGTCTGAAGGAGCATACGTTCAACAATAAATTGGACAGGACAATTGTCATCATTTTATAGAGAGTATACTTCACTTCCACAACAGTATTAGAATGACAAACAGATATAACAATGAAGTTATTGCTTGGGAATACCTATGAGAGAAAACTATGCATTCCTTCCATCCAAGCCACTCTTCTTTCAATATCTGAAACTTCTGAGTTCCACAAAGCAAATTCTGTGACCTGTAGTCTTACAACTTCACATCTATCACCAAAATTTGCTTGAAAGATTCTACCACTTCTATTAGAATTACAGAATATTTCATACAGGTGTATGTTTTAGGATGCATCAAATATGTGCCATGAAAAAAAAATTAAAATATTACAGAACATCCAGAACAATTAGATACCATGGGAGAGGAGTTGAAAATATACAGCTTTTTGCAGAAGAACAAAATATGTGTGAGAGCAAGAAAGAGACAGACACATCTGCATTCAAATTGTCAAAATCATGTGAAAGTTATTTAAACTCTGTTACTGAATGTTTAAAAAGGGGATAAGAAACTTTAGACAGCTACTGTGAGTAGCTGTCATGAAGGTTATTTAGTGGACAGTCTTGAAGATGTTACATGGGGAAGAACTCTGCATTCCACGTTATTTATCTTTGACAAAGAAGGGTGGAGAAGTCACTTCCTAGGAATTTGAACCCACTCAAGAACAGAAGTGGTACAATCTATTGCTATGTTTTTGAGGCAAATTCCTTAACTGTGATAAAAAAAAATAAGCTTAATACTGTTATATACCTAAACTTACACTGATTTGGGATCTTGAACTGCTCTCTTTTTATATCATATAAAATATTATGAAAACTGAAGTGAAAGTTGAAATAGAAATAGGTGCCACTGGGAAAAAAGAAAATAATGCTATATATACACACATAGTTTAAAATCAACAGAAATAATATATATATAAATATTTGACAAAATTAGACGATATACAGAGAAAATAATTTTCAGCATAAGTCTGTCTAGATCAATACATTTTCATGCATTTTTTCATATGTCTTTTTGGTTAGCAGGCTATTTGGTTACATTTTTCAGCGTTCATTCATCAAGTACATTAGTAGAAACAATCCAAAAGACATACAAAACAGTGTAAGAATGTCATACAACTTTTTACCTCCTAGAGGCAAACTAAAGCAGAAGAAACATACAAACAGGAAATGTATAGTCCCATCCAATACTCCCTTGAGTGAAACAGAATTATTTAACCTTGCTTAGTAGAGGATCAGGCCCAGAAAGAGAAAAACTAGCAGCTAGTGTTGCAGGTAAACAAAAAAAGGATTGCAGCTCTATACTTCACTAAAATTTGGAACAACCAACCACCAAGATTTCTTGCATTATATACATTAAACTGCATATAACAAAATGTATTAATGACAGAGAGCCATATTTTTTATTACTGTTAATATAGGTAGTACAGAAAAATTTTCCAAGCATGAAATAAACTTTTCTACTTTATACTATGTACTTTAAGACATTTGTATGTGTGCTTTTGAGTTTATACAGTCACATATTTTCTCAATTATAATGTTATGCCTCAAAGCTCAGAGCTTTGAGGAATAAAAGAATTTCCTGTAATATGCTAGATACAATCTTTTTAGGAGGGGGTGTGAAGCAAGCATTCGTAGCAACACCAGCTTCCCTTTAGGGATTATTTATATTTAGTGTGAAAAGTAATTAAAATTTTCAGTCACTAAATTTTCCAATAAGCCAACACATCCTAATGATTAGTACCACTTTACATTTTCATTCTTTTTATCAAAGCTATGAGAAATATATCATTATCCTAAAATTTGACACAAAGATATACAGGAAATGTTAATAAAGTAGTTGAATAAACCACTTTCTTTATCAGACCACAAAGATATATTCCAGTCCAAGCAGTAAGCTGACCTTCCTCACAATTACTTATTGTGGAAAATAACTGATTATTAATTAAAGGCTTCTTTGCTCTAGAGATTTTCTGCACCAATTGCCACCGTAAGTGGCTAAATAACAGAATCATTGCAGCAAGTGTAGAGAGGCAATGCTGATATTTTCATTAGAAGTGTTTACCCCTTTTTTTCCCAGTCTGAATAGATCCAGCAGTGCAAACAGCTGCTTCATTTGATTACACAAAGGATTTCATGAAGGCAACTATGCTGATAGTCCCAAATAAAAAAAAAAAAAAAGACCTCACTCCCTTGGGTTTGTGGCTTTGTCTTTGCCTCCTTGCATCCCCTCACATGCAAAATATTATACTTCAAAAATTAAACAGGTGCATGAAAAATGGCAGGTGTTCTCTCAGATAAACTCTTTTGCCTTGCTGTGTATCTGCTGTCTGAACTCTCAAACTCCCTTGCTGTTTGACTTCTCAAGCATCTGTCATTTGACTTCTCAACCTTACCATTAGATGCCTTCAGTGTTATATTTTTTTTCAGTATAGATGTTTCTCAAATGTTACCCCTGTCCACTCCAGAGACTGCAAGGCAGCAAAATTGCAAGTAAATATTTCCCTTTTTTCTTTCTGTAACCAACATACCTTATTAATGTTAATGCTATGCCAAGATGCTCCTTAGATCCCAGATATTTTGGCTGCTTATTAGGAGATAGGACCACATGTGCATAAGACTAGGTATGTAAGAGCAGTTCTTTCTCCTCAAAACACTTAGCCCATTGCGCCATAAATATTTGGGTTGTTTTCATGAGCCATTTGGCTTTTATAAATTTTTGACTGATTTTGGCTGAATACCAGCCAAAATTTTAACTTCTTAGAGGCAGCAAGTTTGTGTTTGGGCAGCTACAATAAAATATCTCCTTATCATAAACAGTGAAAAGTCAGACATTTCTCTGAAATTTAGGTCTTTAGTAATTTTGAAAATACACATTTTTAATTAAGTGGTGAACTCTGAAATCTAATCTATGTACAGTCTAAATGACAGCAAATGGGAGGACAAATTTCCTTCAAGTAGCTTACATGCTCTTCTTTACTATATGGACAATTGCTTAATTGCTAACTGTTACTTTTTGAGCAAAGGTTTAAAGGCTCCAAAGAGTTAAGAGTAGGGCTAATAAGAGAAACTCGCTTCACAGAAATAAGGTACAGTACTGTACATAAAGTTGTCCAGGCATCATCCAAAGGAGTTTCACAGTCTACGGATGAGGAGGCAGAGAGATGTAGTGAATGGTATATTTGCTCTGCCTAGTATTTGATATTACTTGGCAAAGACTATGTGCCCGGGCTGTGACTCCCTGCATAAACCAGGTGTAAGTTTGACTGGATCCATTTTTATGAAAGGCTAATCATTCAATTCTTTCATCTCTGATTTGAAAGTCAATGAAAAAGTGTTGCTGATAAAGCTTATGGGTAATGAAAAGATAGTAAGAATGTTTAATAGTAGTAAGGACTTAAAAAGAGTGATTTAGATAATTTCTTAATGTGATCTATTTAAACAAAATAGTGTCTAAATCAATAAAGGTACCTTACATGGTATATTAATGTATGTTAAACACACAAACAACCAAGAAGAAAACCCTTCATAAATATTGCTTAAGATTGGAGCCCTGAAACAGGCTGCTGGGAGAGGTTGTGGAGTCTTCTTCTCTGGAGAGTTTCAAAACCTGCCTAGACAGGATTCTGAGAAACCTGCCATCAGGGATTCTGCTTTGGTAGAGGGGTTGGACTAGATGATCTGCAGAGATCTTTTCCAACCCCTACCATGCTGGGATTCTGGGATCTAAAAATTAATGCCTACAGCTTGAATCAATCAGTTACCTTTTATACAACTAGATTGGAGAAAGGTGAAAAGAAAGACTAGTGGATGTTCTGGGGAAACTTGGATGTGTTTAAACCATATTTTAAGAGCACCATTAAGTCTTCTTTCAGGCTATTCAAAACTTGCAGGCACAATCTGAAGTTTATGAAAGAGTGATGCCCAAGAGAAGGACGAACACTGAAAATAAGGAGTGGGGGTGGGGATGGAAGAGGAAAAAAGAAAAGAAATAAGAGATTCTGCTTATGGCCACTCCCCAGGCTGTTGGTTTATTATAGTATAAACACAGATCTAGAGTATAGACTATACAATGAGACTTTTGGGTGTGCTGAATCATACTTCATTGACAATAGAAAGCATCTTGAAGTATTTTTTAAAAATAAGTAATTGCTTGGTAGGTATAGGAGTCTGACCGTAATACTTTGTAACAAATTTGATTGCCATCTGTGTGAAAAAAATATTTAACTTTCTATACTTCAAGGAAGCTAGGAAGACAAAAATGCAACTGTGACATTTGAGGAAATGAAAAGTCAACATATAACAATGTAAATCACACATAGCAAACACAGCTATAATAAACATACCTTTATCCATCTTAGATACAATGACAAATACTTCCAAAATTCAAATTATATTTTACAGCCTAAGTAAATATTAAAAGGCCGCCAAATCTGCTAGCATAAATCCCCGTGACCTCACAAGTTTTTGCCATGTGCATTAAATAAAATGAGAATGAATCATGAAGGCATTTTTGCTCTGCTGAGAGAACATACAGGTAAAAAGAGATAATTTTACCAGATGCTTTCAAAAGTGATGTATTTCTGGAAGGCCCGTGGAACTGTGACTTTGTCTACTGGCAGGTTTTGTATTATTTTACTGCTAAAGTTTTAGAAATGGCCATGAATTACTTGCATACTGATGGCACCTGCGGTGTAGGAATGGCAGTCATCAATTACCAAAGATAGCATCCTGGAGAGCTTACACTTTAAAATATTCTACTATGAGAATAATTTATACTGGGACAGCTGTGGTCACTCTTGTAGAGTGTATCACTCAGTTCAACTGGCTAAATTGTCGGTTTGGAGGCCATACTGAGGAAAGCACTTAGCATGTAAGGTCAGGTTGGGCAGGGCTTAGAGCAACCTGATCTAGTTAGAGATGTTCCTGATCTCTGCAGAGGGGGTTGGACTAGGTGATCTTTAAAGGTAAATTCCAACCCAAACCCTGTGATTCTATGTTAGCCTTCTGTGGTGACAGCATATATGTCTGAGTTCACCTTCTGTGCAATATAATGAAACTCAGCAAGAGGTGCATGCAGTGTCATCAGAGGCAAGCAGCGTCCACCCACATGACTCCACAGGAATGGCTGAAGGTTTTGACAGTTCATATCCTAGTTTTTCCTTATCTTTTTTTTGTCCATGCCATCAGGTCACTTCCTTTACTGTTAGTAATCTCAGTCTATCTCTATTAATAAGTCTTGCAGACCTGTAGCAGTAATCAGTGTTTCAGACTGTAACCCCCTGACTGCATCACATACAGAGGCTTAAAAATCCATTTTTCCTCTGATAATTTTAAGCTTTATGTTTAATATTTATTGCAATGAATAGTCTCAGGAGATGACAGTGGATGCATGATAAATATGTTATCTCCCCCCCAAACAAACATACATCCATCTGTCTATCCAAAAGATGGTACTTGCCAGCTGTGCATATATAAAGAGTAAATGTAAAACCAGCTGTTCAGTCAGTTCATCCCATATAGTGAGCTTGTCACTGTAATCACTTTGGCTGGGAAAATTTCCAGTCATCACACTGCTGGCTCTTCATGAATCACACTTGTCAGGAAAACGTCAGCATCTTTTCTATGACATTTGGTTATTTTTAGGCTGAATGCTATGAGTGTATTTAGGGCAATTACTTTCAGGACTTGAGAGAAATCAATTGATAACACTAAAAACCATATGTCTGGCTCTAAACTGAAGCAGCAGACTTCATGTTTGAATAAAAATATACAGTTATTCTTCCAGTGCACTCCATCACAACAAGCACCAACAATAAAGTCTCATAAAATTTCCCAAATTTCTGAAAAATGGACAGGTTGGAACAGTTCTGAGAAAAGCAGTGGCAGTGACTGGTCAGAGATCTAGAAAATATTGCTAGGAGGAGAAATCTGAACAATTGATGTTGTTAAGGAAAAAGACAAAAATGACTGAAGACAAAGAGACCAAAAGGTTGAAATCTGTCATTAAATAAAAAACCAATACTTTGGTTTTGTTTTAATCTAGCGGAGAGACTGTGGCAGTAAAGATTCAGGCTGGATACCAAAAGAAAATTTGTATGAATTAAGACAAAAGCATTAGCTAACAAGTTTAAGCATATGCAATGTGTCTAAATACTTTGATATAATCCCATGGCATCTACGTGTAGATTTTTTTTAATTGTCTTTATAATATACACATGTAAGCTATAGATTTTATAAATGTACAGCAGTATGATAACAGCATTTCAGTAGAAAACTAAAAGGTGCCTAATGAAAGCTCTGTGGCTGTTAGTATTGCTGATCTACTGGTAATGGGTGGACAACTTGCATTTTTAACCAAAGCTTGAAGATCTGATTAGGCACAGGTACTGCAACATCAGGGAAAACAAGTGAATGGTGCCTTCTTCTGGGAAGAGCAATGTCAAATATACCTGGTCCAATTTTTTACTGATGCTTTACCTGTTAAAGAGGATTTTCTACATCCCACCATAGTACCACAAATCACAAATTGCACAACATTTATTTGTTTTTCTCCTCCTAACTTTCCAGCACTAAAACAATTTTCCAAAGGATCTTTGGTTAAAAATGAAAAAACTTTGATGAAATAGCACATTTCCATTACATTTTTAAAAGGAAAATTGCTTCAGCACAACACCTTTTTTCTGAAGTGTTCAAGATGAGAAATGGTTGGGAATGTTTCTTTAATTAGCTACTACTTTTCTATCTAAATCAAAACTTTCCTGGCTATAGGTTTCAAGGTCTGCATCTGAAAATATTGTCTTGGAACGTAAGTCTATTTCATTGTGCTTTGACTTTCAGATTATATTTATACTAATTAGCTATCACAGCTCTGTACTTGATAATGTAGGTGAACAGGTGATTTTTATGCTGTTTGAGATTAACCAGACAAATTAAAAAAAGTTGAGTCATTATCATGATGGTTAGTCAACATTTTCTAATATAAATTGTTGTGAATCTCTGTTCTCCGGGAAACAGCAATATTTTGTATCCATTTAGTTTGAAAACATTTTTTAAATAAGGAAAGATCTTGGCACAGGGAAATTCTGTTTTTAACATAAACATAGATAATGTAATCAGGGCTCAGCTGCACTATTCAGATATTTACCATCTCAAAGCTCAAGGAGAGATTCCTTCTCCATAGATTAAGTGGAAAAATGCTATAGGATAGGAGAAAAGACAGATTACTGAATACCAGAAAAAAAACTGTGAAAGAAACATTTAAATTAACTGTAGTCCTGGTTAGACTCATTATGGACACACATAGTTTTTGGACGTTAGTCTCTGAGATTCTCTGACCCATACAACCCACTCATAAGACAAAGCTAAATAACTGAAAATTTACTCATGGCTTTTTTTTCCTATTTTTTTACCGGTCTCTTTGGCCTTTGAATTAACTGTGGTTTTAAAATAGGATTTACCTGGATTTATCATCATTGACTTCTGCAATGTAAACTATTCCTCTGGGGTTCTTTAAATTCTTCTTAGTGTGGCATTTGTAGTGTTTACACAATTAGGTGAGTCTGCAGTTTAATTTGGTTGCGTTCATACATATGTGTATCTGACCACTCAGACAGTGTTTCACTTTTAACAGAGTTCAGCAGGAAGAAAGAGGTGCATGCAGGAGGAATTATGAGGAGCAAATCCAGGGGAGCATCTAATAAAGTCATAGACAAGATTTTAGGAGATTATTCCTTTCATAGACTCTGAACAGTTCACAGTTAGTTATGCAGAGACTTTGATTTGATGAGAACAGGAGCTGATTAATTAGATCTAGAAAGCTGGGCTGCACAAACCCTATAGGAATTTATGAGCTGAGCCCTGAAGTTTGCTTAATAGTCGTTGGATTCAAGCAAACAGCTTTGAGCTTGCTTAGGGGACAGAGTTTTAAAAAACAAAACAAAGCATCAAACAAACACATAAATAAAAACAATAACAAAATAATAATAAAACCAAACAAAACCACCACAAACAAACAAACAGAAACAAAACCCAAAAACCAGAAACAAAAGTCTCCAATCACTTTGAGGGAAATCTTCCATGGCCTCTAAACTCCTGTCTAACTGACAAACCCTGGAAACTTCACTTCCTATTTTAGTAGCCTTCTAAAGTACTTGCTAGTTTAGAAATGTGCATGGAATGCATGTGACCCATTTTTTTTTTACCATTATACTGTGTTGTAGTCACAGTATAGAAAATAACCATCTTCAGGGAAGATAAACAGACATGTCCAGATCAAGACAACCAAAAGATCGAGACACAAGACAAATGACCAAGATGGTGAATTTACTGCTTGCCCTTTGAAGTATTCTAGAAGAAAAAAAAGGTTAGGAGGGGAAAAAAAAAAAAAAAAAAAAAAAAAGAAAAGGGTTTGTAACTGTTTCCAAATGTATACATAAATAAATAACAGAGAAGTTTCCATTGTCTTTGGGAGTATTCTCAGATAGTTTTGATTTCCATGGAGTTTTACACTACCAGCTATAAATGTAGTGTATATCACTAAAAACATGAGACAAAAAAGAGTTAAATTGAATGAACTCACTGGTAGCAAATATTTTATATGTTTTCTGTCTGTTCTTTTTTAAGTGTTATATTCTTTTTTTTTTTTTTTTTAAAAAAAGAAGCATCTGGGCCAGGTGGGGATGTCTGGCTATACCTTGTGCCCTTGCAGAAGAACAGACCCTTCATGAAGCCCAAGAGCTTCAAAAGTTCAAGGTGTGGCAAGCAAAGGGAAGGTGAGATTTGGGAAAGAGATGGGAGCCTGTAGATTGCCAGAGTCCCCAAAAAACTGTTGAAATAAGCAGGAATGGATACATTAATTAAAAAATGCCAAAAAATCACTGTCTGGGACAAAGACTGGACTTCGGGGCAAACAGAAAATTAAGTTGTTAATAAATGAGTTTGGAAGCAAGGAATTGCTCTGCAAGGCCACAACAGATAGGTGAAGATATGCCTGGGAACTTCTTTTCAGTTCTCTCCTGTGTTGTCAACATGGAAGCCAATTATAAGTTTCACAGACGTTAGTTATTCTAATTCTTGCTCAAATTTGGCTTTTGATTATAACTCCTCTTGGTGTTTTGGGTATGCTCTTTAGTAAGAAAAATGTTTAGGTGTATTCATCTTAGATCTCAGGATCCTTTTTCAAACCCATTTATAAATTTGCCCTCCAGAACATCCTGTTGCAAAGACAGCCATGGTTCAGCTGTGCATTGTATTCTCTTTATCAACAGCAGTCTTGTTTTTATAGACTCTACTATCTTTTTCTGTTCTCTCATTTTTCTCATTTATACCTATGACTGTCCTTGTAGACATCCTCTTTACGTCCTCCTAAGTGATTATATTACCTGTTTGAAATGGTATTTTCAGGATTGCAGGATGTATTGAGGATACAGGAATATTATGGATTAACGCACTTACATAAATGTGTTCTATTTTGCTAAACTGTTGTGATAACTTTATAAAACCAATCTGTTGCATTTGTTTGTGTGATTATAACTTGAGTTTAAGTGTTAATGAAATTATTCCAGTCAACAGAGAATTGGTAGCAAAAATATCAGTGATATAAATAAGTGGGTAAATGATGATTTTCCTGTTTCAGAAGACAAACTGAATACTCTTCTGATGAAAGTTGACAATAATGTTCATGATTAGCTTGGGAAAAAGAATTCTGAGTGAGCTAGACAGTGTTTCTGTTAGAGAAGTTAAAAGAAACATGGTAAGGTATCTTTGAATATCCTGCAGGGACACAGTTCACTTGAAGTTCATTTTATACTACCTGACCTGAGGTAAAGCATTTATTTAGTTGAGGAGAGCTTTGATGTATACTGTATCAAACTTGCTATAGTATACCTAGGTAGGTCAGATTACATGTAAATAAAAAGACAGTCATACAATAATAATAGTCTTAGCATTCCACAGTACAGGTTTTTATTCTGTTAAATTGATATAACAAGTCCCAAAAAGTTTCAGGTGACCTCAGTCAGTCTATGATTTTTAAGGCACTGAATACTATTACATAGAGAAATCAACCATCTGTTTTAATAAAGAAGCAAGAAAGAATATTATATTATCAGACCAGTGAGCACAGACCATGAAAATTAATATTAAATGGATGCAGTGACACACAGGACTAGAACTTTATATTAGAAAGCTAGTGTTTCTGCTGTCAATGTGGCATATAACTCGGCCTTGGCTGGAATTGTTGTGTACAGTATCAAATTTCTTAACACATCCACAATTGCAGGATCAGGCTGATTGCATTTAAACATTGATTTTCATGCTCAGATTCATTGACTCATCCCTTGGAAGGAGAAGGACCTTTCTGAAACTAATACTGTTAAACTAACATAAGCAATTGTCAGTTACCAACACTCAAGCTGCATGTTTCATCAACTCTCTGAGAATCAGGATTGTTACGTCACCTCTGCACTTACTTCTCACTTGTGTTTGACTGTTTCCTTATTCTCATCATGGACAGAAGAATGCAGAAGAGATGGAAAGACAGAAAGATGGATGGATGGAATGAGGGAAGGGAAGGGAAGGGAAGGGAAGGGAAGGGAAGGGAAGGGAAGGGAAGGGAAGGGAAGGGAAGGGAAGGGA
>JANIJG010025983.1:30954-63989 GCA_024611175.1 Megaceryle torquata
TCTCTTCTCTTCTCTTCTCTTCTCTTCTCTTCTCTTCTCTTCTCTTCTCTTCTCTTCTCTTCTCTTCTCTTCTAAATTCTGAGGGTAGGGTTTGTAAAATGTGCTAGGGGAGCTGAACCTAAAATTAGCCAGCAGAAAGAGAGTCACAAGACCAAAGGGCAGCAAACAAGAGGAAGCTGATTCTGAAGCTTTCCAGTTCGAACAAGATGTTAGAAATGGGTAAACACAACTTGCAGTCCCAGCAGAGTTACTCTTTATCAGCATGGTTAGAATATTCTTCTGGGAAAAGGGCAAAGAGGTTTTCAATCCACTGGTTAGCCTCCAGACAAAGAATTCCTGTGCCAAGTATAATGAAGAATAATGTCACTGCTTTCCAAAGAATGAAGAGCATTCCGCTTGTCATGATCATGACTTGTCTGAGCACCCAGGATAAGTGCCAAGCTATCCCTCTTTGATGCCTGTATATTATTTGATGGAAAAGGGGACTGAGTTCCTAACTCTAAGCATCTAGAAGAGATACCTGAATACCAAGTCCTGACAGTATTTAATGGGACTGCACTGCTTATGTGACAAACTCAACTTAAAAATTAGTTTTGATGTTTTCCAGAGTCCTTTTCCAAACCTCCTTAAAGATCAAATACCATTTCCCTCCTTGAATGTATCAGAGACAGACAAAAGTTCTTAAGGCTTGTTATTTTAGTGCAATTTCAGTTTAGATGCAACTTGTAGCTACATGGTTATAAAGTCAGCGTAACTTTACTGAAGTGTCCTTTTAAGAAGCTGTAACCCTCAGTTGCTGTGCAGGTAGACTTTTGCTGGTGACTTCATTAGGAGTTTAGGCTCCTGTTTTTCAACTTGGATGAACTAAATGACAGTATCATCAATCACTTTATTTCTCAGTTTACCTCGTTACTGTTCAAACAGTTTTATTTATCTGTTTCCTATCTCCACTTTATAATATTTGTAATGTCTTATGAAAATTAGTTTTCAAAAATCACAAAACAAGGAATAAAATCAGGACCTCCTATTGCCTTTCCAAATAATCAAAATCTGAATCTAAATAGTTCTATGGAAACAGGCTGAGAAAACTATGTTTTCAATTACTTTAGTTCCATGTATAAGCTGCACATCCAAATCACACTTCGTGAATAAGTAAGCAATTTAATTTGGTCGATGGTTTTGGGGTTGGTTTTTTTTTTTTTTTGGGGGGGGGGGCTATGGTTTCCTATATTCTTTTTTGGTAGGAAATAAACAAGAAACAGGGAATAATTAAACCCACCCAGCATCAGCAAACTTTTCTCATTACACTCTGAGCAATAGCAAGATGGGGAAAATAGCAGATCATTATGTCTGATGAGTATAATTACGCTTTTTTCCATAGAAGAGGGGAAATCTAGGTTTACCACTACACCTGTTTGGGTTTTTTAATAGATACCTTAAAATTCTGCTGAACATGCAGCAGCAGAAAAATTATTCCTTCTCACAGTTTGATGGCCTCCAGTAATGCTTAAGAAAAATTGTTTTCCATTCCACTGAACTGTAAAATAAACAAAACAAACCCTTCACTAAATGCTCTAAAGGCCAAAGGGTCTCAATGAATGAACTTCAAATGGCTGCTTTGCTCATCATAGAAAAAATCTATTATGTGATAGTGTTTAGAAATGGTCTAGCATATTTTGGGTGCTATAGCATTTTAAAATAATAAGGCTGGGAAATAAATAATGAAGTGGTGAAGAGGCGTAAAGTAAGTTGCTCCCTAAATCTAAATACAAATATATTTCAATGTCATTTTCTATACACAGAGAAATGCATAGAACTAAATCAGCTCATCAGCTCTATCATTTATAGTGAACGTTATGTTTTCCTGTACTTTTCAGCTTACTTTCATTCCTTTCATGAAAAAGAATTTCATGACCTTTTCAGTATTAGCCTCAAGACATAGCTGAGCTATTCTTTTCATATAGAAACCCAAGCCCCCAGCTGGCTAGCATGAAAGCTAACTTTGCCGACAAATCTCTAAGAAAACATGTGATAATGTTCATCTGTGGTTTTGGGATATTTTTTGTCTCTTTACAGAAGCTATCAATGCACCTAAATATAACAGCTTTCTATAGGTTTTTAGGTTTAACCAGAACCTTGTGAGACTAAGCATTAATTAACATGCTGTCCTGAGTGTTACAGGCTAATAAAAGATCAAATATATAGCAGAATCATAAGACTTTCTGGTAACTGCCTCTCTTTTAATGCATTTGTTAGAAAAAGTACTACTGGTGTTTTAGTATTCCTAAACTCTTATCACTAGAAAATAAAATCCCTGTAGTATCTGTGCAGTTGTAAGCTCCATTAGGAATGCTTTCCATATTCTCAGTTGGATTTCCAAGTGCTTCACTGCGAAGTTTACTTTTTATAAGGGATTTCCTTATAACAGACAAACAATAAAGACAGAGCTTTTCCTTAGAAGATTAATCTTCTCTGGTTTTGTAAAGTAGGTTTCTTCTACTGGTACATTCAAAGTCCTCAGGATTATCTATTAACAATGCTAGAAGGTAATGCAATATAGAAGACATGCTTGAAAATCCAGGGATGAACTTCACATAACACTCCTCAAAAAGGGCTTTTGAACAGTAGCTAAGACATCCACAAGGGTTCTTTAAAACCTACCCTTACCCACCTTCATTTGCAGACATTCAAATACAACATCCTTCTGATTCTCATCACAGCATCTGTCTGATCAAGAGAGCCACATTGCTAAAACAGACACAGCTAACCAAGAAAGCCTGTTTGCAGGCCTCCAGATGTAGCTGCCACCTATGCAGACAGTGGAAGCCACTCAGGTTTGTAGCTTCTATAAGATGAGGCATTCAGTTTTTTGGGTTGTTTATATCCTTTACCTGTTCCTGTCCATTATCTTCAAAGAAAACAATCAGGTCAGAAAGGATTTGATCTGCAAGATGCCTCCTGAAGCATGCTTAGGGAGAGAAATACAGAATAGCACAGCTTTTCCTTGTACTTTGGAAGTAGTGGCTACGGCACGCATTTCAACGTTACCTGATTCTAGACCTTACACAGAGCCTCTATTAACAGCATTGGACATTCCATCAAGCCAAGTCTTATCACTCCTTATCGATGTATAGCATGTATAACATTAGAGACTCTGAATAGATTCCTCAGAAAATTATTGTTAAAACCTCTTGGTTGAAAGAGTGTCAGACTACCTGTACAATTGGATTGGATAGTCGTGCAGAGCAGTATGTTCTAGATCAACCAGGGCTCAGAAATCAAAAGGGGTCACTCATTCAGTTTTGTCTCAGAAAGCACTGGACAAGCAGTTGGGAAGTGGGCAGTGCTTAACTAGACAAAGGACAACACAAAATAATTGCTCAGGCCAGTAGTAAATAATTTCCTATAGTGTAAGATTCAGAACTTTGTGACATGGCAGTGATCAGGTGTGGAGGACAACTGAAAATGCAAAGAGAAGGCAATGCTGAACGGTTACCAAAGTATTACTTGGTCATAGAAGCACACCTCACACAGACTGGTATTACTGTCAACGTGCAACAGAATTTCTTCAGTCTCTATCCCTATATAACTTGAATTTGGAAACTCTGGAACTGCTGTTGCCAGGATAAGACTGTGACTGCTTCCAGCCCTATGCTGTGTAATTGCATCTGGACATAGAGGTATAGGGGAATGAGAAAGGAGACCTTTTAAACCACTGCAAAGCAGTCGCATGAAAAATTCGGTATGTATTGATGTCCTATGTGTTTTTCTAAAGACTGATTGCTTGGGTTAGCTCCCAGCATGAACTGGCCATTAGAAGGAATAGCTGAAGCAACTGTCATCAAATGAAACATCAATGGCATCAAAACAATACACAAGCTAGTCTTCCAGCTTTGCCTCTAGCAGCATCAAATAGCTATTGAACCTGCAAAACAATCTGCGCAACAAGCATGTAAATAAAACCACATCTCATAATGTTGTTCTTTCTTGAATTATCAGATGAAATTCTGCTCTATACCAATAGATATGAAATCTCTATCATTCAAGGTAAACATATGTTCATTCCAGAAAGCTGTTTCTGAAGGAAGAAAAAAGTAAAGGCTTTCCTTCTCTGCCATGGAAGTAGTTGTACTAATAGATTTAGCTGCTATATGCAATATTTAGAATTGCTACTGACTCTGAAAACTCCAACAATTTCCACAGAAATAACATGTCTGTCATACATTTCTCTTGGGTTATGGTGCCATTTGCCAACTAGGGAAGACCTTTAAAAAGAGAAGAGCTATTCAAGGATATTCTTTCACTACTCCCGCAGAAGTCAAGACCTGAGCAGCTTCTTAAATGTTGACAGAAGGCAGTATAGGGCCAGTTAACACTTCAGCACATTTTTAACACGCTTTTGTCCTATAAGCTTGCTGTGGAACAGAGAATAAGGTTTATGCCCGTTCAATACGAGTGCTAGGGATATTAGAAGTAAGACCTTGCTGATTCTCACAAAAGAGACTTCACATTCAAACTGAACACATTCAGGAACATTAAATGTCCTGACTGACTGTGGATTTTTTATTAAAATTAAAAATACAAGTCTTATATGGTCTACAGCTATAACAGTATATTAACTTACAGCAGGGTATAGACACTAGTTTTCAATTATCCATACTATTCAGACTTGAGAAATGGCTAGAGACACTTTTGACATTGGTCAAGGTAATTTTCACATGTCTATATCACTTCATATTGTGAGAGAATCTGTCAGTGTGGGCAGTACCCAACCTTGAGACTTGAGCACTATGTTTTACAAGTATAGAAGATTCCTTAAAAGCCTAAATGATACAATCTGCCTATCCATAAAGCCTATGTAGCAATGCATACTATTCCATCAGGGGAGCAAACAGAGCAGGTATTTGATGGTTGTTGTGTGAGGTGACAAGAGGTGCTTATTCATTAGTTACTTAGTGCTGTTACATTATTTTCCTTTTTGTTGCAACATTAACATTCTGATGCATAGATTTCTGCAACCAGCTCATGATCCCTATTCTCCCAAACCTTCCAGTCCCAAAGATTTTAGGATCCTGGAGATTCATAATCTTCCCATCCTAAGCATCCCTGTCTTCATCAATATACCTAGAGATATTTCTTTCAACTCTTCTCATTCACCTTGTCTCATTTTTCCTCTCTTATGAATCACAAACATGCTCATTCCTCCCAGTTTATCACCACAATCTCTGGCCTCATCCCAGCTTAGTCTTCCTTTTGATCTATTCCACCTTCTACGCTTTGCTCCACCATGTTAGCCATGACAACCACTTCCCAATGATGTCAAGTACAGGTTAATTTATAGAGTTGAGCCTGACCTCTCTCCTTGTTCTCATGCACCTGTAGCCCAACTTAGTGTTCTGACATAAAACTGTAACATTCTGACTTTAAATCCCACCTAGACAGAAACTTAGAGGGTGAAGAGAGGATGACATGGCTGATAAAGATAATTTTAGTTATATTTGAAAATTTTTATTGGAGTCTCATTTTTTGTCCATAGTTGCCTGAGCTGGGCATTTAGTTTAAAGAATTAAGTTTTATTTTGTTGTGAGTTTTTTCCTATTAACTGCTTGGTAAAAAGTAAGAGAATTAAAAATAAATAAATAAATAAATAAATTTACAGTTGCATGGTTTCTGCTGACAGTTCATATTGCAGTTTGTAAGTTCTATTAGCATTAAACACTAAGAGTTTGAATTTTAGACATCCCTGTACTGGCACCTCATTTTCTTGCATTATTAAGAAAATCTGAAAGTATCTACAGCATACATACAAGTATATGACTTTCACACATTCAAATAAATCATGTAAAATGAGAAAATATCTACAGAAGTAATCAGAAGATCAGTTTGCAATCTTACACTTAAGCAGCTTTGTGACTTGAGTCAAAATATTTATATCATTCAGAGGAATATTTCTGTAATAAGTAAATAAGGTTTGCTTGATTTCTACAAGAAAAAAACCTGAGCTTTTGCAATAGGCTTAACAGTGTGTTTAAGGGCAAAGTAACAGCCATTATCTTCACAAAACTTTTGAAAATTAATTTTATAAATATTATTTTACCTACTCTGTTGAAAAAAAAGAAAAAAAAAAGGTTAAATCAGAATCTGGTCTCTGTGCACAGAGCTGGAAAAAAATGGTTATAATACATAATAGGTATTTTTTGTTGTGTGGATAGCATCCCTGGTCAGTTTTGCGTTATGGCTCAGTACCAGTGAAACATTTTATTTTCACATCTTAAAAGATCATTTCAGGGCTGAACAAACACAGCAGATTCAGCAGCAGCTGGAATACAACTACTACTGTTCACCCTTTGGAAAGTTTATGAAAGCACTGGCATGGTTCTGAAATATTAAAAGGTCTTCTGAAACTCAGAGAGAAAACAGCAATGTAAAATCAGGGGTCTGGTCTGGCTGAGTGGATAAAGTGCCATCCTTTTATACTGGGGACCTAAATCTTTCAAGTCAGTATGTGGTATAGAATGGCTTTTATGGTCATTGGCTAGTGGTTGTGAACTCGTATCAACAAAAGTAACATAATTCAGACCAGGACAGAGGAAGAAATCAAAGTGTAACAAGGTTTGTGTTATAAAAAGGTACAGTCACTTACTTGGAAACAGTCTTGAACAGTAACACCTGACCCAAAGGTCTTGTTCCTGGGAGAGAGTTCAGATCACAATTTGCATTTAGATTTTTCAGCTCAACTTAGCTCTATATATCTAACATATTTTAAATTTTACATGGTTCCCTATTCTATGTGACTTCACCACAGCAGCACCAGAACACCTCAAATTTTGATGCACATATTCTTTTAACCCTGCGAGGTAAAGAACACTTGGACAGAGACATTACTTCAATTTACACATACATCTTTTGCAGACAGAATATCCGGAGTGTTTAAACATGCTGGCACTAAAGCAGGAAAACCATTAGTCCATAAAGTTTGAATTTCAGCTTAGTAGCTGTGGCAGTCCTTGGGAAGCCAGCCAGCACTCCACATCTACCTCGGGGCATGCCAGGTCATCCCATCCATGTGTTGCAGGCTCAGTCGTAAGAGAAGGCAACTTGATACTGCATTCAAGATTCAGGCTGAGGTCAAAATGATAAAATCACTCAGTCTAACTCAAAACCTCACTTTTCTCAGCCACATCTTAAAGCATCTCTCTAAATTTTCTTTGCAAGAATTTGTACAGTGCTTGTGCAATATTCCTGTATTTTATGCCTGATAGCTTTGGGTACCTTTACAATTTTCAAGTGAAAAAAAAAGCTTTCTTGTTGCACCAACAGTTCCACAATTTTCCCTACATGAACTGGGAGAAAGGAAGTGCTATTTAAAATTATTTTCAGTCTTCCCACCTTCTACAACCTAACAAATAGCCTATCAGCCTTACTGCTCGGTTTCTCACTGGTGGGTGGAGTGAAAGCTTCTTTAAGAATAGTATTGCTCACTCCTCTAGATAAGATAAGTGACTAGACTGATCTAACTGGTATCATTGATCTATTCTAACATATCTCTACAAATATTTTAATTGCCAGCAAGTAACTACAGATATAGATGGTGGAAGGCAAAAAGATTCTCAGAACTGGATTTTTCCATGCTTCTAAATTGATTTAATGCTAGATAAGACACAGGCCTTGGATGTGAATCTTGAATGAGTGATCCCACACTAAGTTTGTATCTTAAGACATGTCGCAGAAAACACCACCATTGTCCTGTACTCAAAGGATTTTTAACTTCCCAAGTGCTTATGCTCTGACTGACTCACAAGTAGATCACTTTCCTTCATATTTTAAATAAGGTAGATTAAAGGATCCATTTAAAAAATTTAATCAGTTGGCCCCCACTTCTTCAAGTATTATAGGTAGCAAACATGGCAGTTCATCTACTCTGTGCTATTTAGTATTTTATATACTCTGTTTTTTCTCCCCAAAGACCCAGAATCCCAGCCTAATTGCTCTTCACACAAAAATCATTTAATATATACTCTTTGTTGCCTTTGTCTGTTTCAACAGTTTTTCTGTTGGAAAAAGGTGGGACAGAACTTCATACAGAATTCAGGACATGAGGTGATCCTGTCTTTATACAGAAGAAAAATTAAGTCTACTATTATATTCTTGATGCTTTGTTGTTCCTATGATCCTCAGCTGTCACTGAGTACCTTTCAAAGAGCTAATTACAGTAACTCTAAATGTCTTTCCAAAATACCTATACCTCATTTATGAACCCATGGCAATGAAAATTGTTAGGATTGTGCTTTCTTGCATCTATTGCTTTTCATTTATCAGCACTGAATTTTGCCTGCTGTTTTATTTCCAACCACTCCAAATCACAAGATCTGTTTACCCTTTTGTTGTCAGTGTTAGCTTTTGTCAGCTTGAAGAATTCTGTAGTATCAGCAATCTCGGTCACCTCATTAAGTACCTACTTTTCCAAATAATTTGCAAGTGTGATGAAGAGTACAAATCCTACCAAGATTCCTTCCGTGTCTGTACTGACAACCTCTTTGCATTGTGATAATAGAAAATATATCTTTACACTTCCTATTTTTTCACCTACCATTCTGCTTTTCTCCATAACTATAGTTAATCTTGGATGCAGTTGACAAGAATTTCATACAGGATTCCAGGTCTATTTTTCCCATCTACAAAGAGTGTAGCTGGTTTTATTTCATAAAACAGGAGATAAAGCCAATTCCCTGACCTTTCAGAGCCCAGCATCAGAGAAACAAAGTAAACCCACATCTTCTGTTTAGTCCTGACTATTAAAATACCTCCTTCTGTGTACCACTGCCATTGAATGTAGTCAGGACACACTTATACTGAGTTTAAATATGTGTCACCAATAGTTTTTCCTAGAAAATGGGGTGAAAGAATGCAGAAGTGAAAAAGAACACCAGTCAGTATCAGCAGTGAGCAGTCATCTTCTTTATCTATTCCCCACAGCCTTCCAGTATATCAGAAAACTCTTGATTATCTCCATAGCATACCTTAAATTACTATCTAATTCCTATTCAAATTAATTGTCTTTTTCTAGTCTGAATTATATACATAGCACAGAGATACAGTAGCTGAATTTGTGATTTTTAGCTTAATGGAACAGTTATTTTTCCTTTTTCTGGTCTAAACTTCCTCCTTCATTACTGCATTTCCTACAAGGAAATACTTAGCTTAATATGCAACTTTGGATAAGCCCATCCAAAATCAGAAAGTATTGTACATAACAAACCTGACATTTAGAAAATCAGCAATTTCCTTCATCATTTAATATACATTCCTAATCAAAAGGAGTATTTTAACTAGCCGAATCAAAGCATATCTGTGCCTACTCTTGCTCTTCTTTATGGCTACTCCATTACAGCAATTCACATTTTCACTAAGCATGTTGAGGGTATGAAGAGACATTAAAATTTAGTGGTGTGACAACATTGTGGAGGTGTATTAACTTAGTTGGTTTTCATGCTGACTCTGCAGTGATAAAAATGAGATGAACCGGTGGGTAAAAAATACATAAGAGATATAATAACCAATCTGCTTCTTTCATACTCATCTCTGGCTTCATGATGCTGAAAATCTCACTTGTTCAGCCTGGGGAAAGAAATCTTTCCATAATCCTACAAGAGTTTACAATCTACCACACAAATCAAAGTAATATGGTAATCAGCAGATAAGCACAATAACACATGTGGCGTTAAATGAAGTCTCTTGTTCTCTCATGGGGAGGAAGAGAGAAACTTATTTGTTCAATATACCATTATAAAATTATCTAGTTTTAGAAAGAAGAAAAAAAAAAAAAAACCAACAGAGAGCACATTTAAAAATCTTATCTTTTGCTTTTTTTTTTGAAACTTATTGATGAATAATTTAAAACTGTGTCTTAGCTATCCTCCTCTCTCTATAAAAATGTAATCTGACTTAATTACGTGTCATCATAATAATAATAGTAAAAGAAATCCACTCCAGGGATGAGTAGAGCATATAGTGTTTTATGAAAAGTCCAAAAGACATTATTTTAATGTATACGAAATATTTTTTAGCACTTGAAATACTTTAATTCAGAAAATAGTTTCCAAGCATCTCACAGGCCTCCTACCGGTAAGAGGAGTTGCACAGCAGATGAATACAACAGGTAGTGGCAGCCTTGGTTAAAGACTGAGAAGCTGATAATGAGGATTTTATGCACTCATTTGCAAACTTAAGGTTGTTAAGGAGTATTTTAAGCACCACAAATAGAGGATATAGAAAACTTCTATTAACCCAAGGCAAATCTATCTAGTTGACCCCTATTCATGCCACATCAACAAATCCATGCTGTATAATTAATTAAAAACAAAATTAGCAACAGCTTTTGTTGCTTCTTCAGCCAAATGCAGAAATGTGTAAGGACCATTCCAAATGAGATCACACCAAGACAGTATTTAAAGGTATCTCCTAAATCCAAATTCATGTACACATTTTCAACAAAAGCAAAATAGGTAGGATACATACACAGTGACTCAGAGGTGTAAAGTCATAAACAGTACAGCCAAAGGCAATAAACATTGTATTGTCTTGGACAGAGGAGAACATTTTTATTTTGTTAAGGTACAAAAGAATGTATCACCAAACAGATATCCTGTTACTAAACAATAATAGCCACAGTGGCTAAAACTAATTTGTGCTACTGAGGGAGATGAGCAACTACAGAAAATGAAGCCAACAGCTTTCCCATTCTACATACACAGTCCTTCTTACGTAAAAACTCCAGAGCTCCTCTCTAAAAAGGCATATTCAGAAAAATTCATATCATATGCTGTTTTTATGTCTGGGTCACACATGCCTAGGGACTTCATTGCATTACCTGATGGAGAAGGGTTTCACAGACAGGTAACTAAGATGGCCATATTATGGAAAACCAGAAGTTTAATAATCAAACAACCCACCTAATTAAGAGTAATTGCTTCTCTCCTCAGAGAGCTGAATCAAACCAGGCTTGTTTTCAGGCATGGAACATCTACCTTTTCTGAGATGCAATCTCTAAAATTCAGAAGGTTAAAATTTCAAATACTAATGCAGGGAAAATTGGTTTATACATAAGGTATGTTCATTATTGCTTAGATTTCCCTAGAACCACCATAAATTTTATCTAAGAGAATCCATACAGGGGTGATTTAAAAAGAGAAGGTTTTGGTAAACAGTATTCAAAGTTAAATTTCCCTTGTTAGTCCTTTTATCCTGTAAGTTCCAATGGCTAAATGGACTGCAGGTATTGCAAAAGGGCCTTAATCTTGTTCAGCAATCTAAGTTATTTTAAGAAAATTCAAAAGGACCAGAATAAAAAGTGAAGTTCAGCTTTCAAAAATGAACAATGATTTGGGGCAATCCATTAAAACCTCCTTCAAATGCCCTATCTTTAAGTAGGAAAAATTATCAGAAACTTCTGAAGGTCAGACCAGAAAGCCAGTGCAATGACCATGCAAATGCACACCCAACCTCTCTAATCACAGTGGGGCAGAAGTTTACTGACAGTCTTTTTTATCCAAGAGCCTTTTGAAGACCTTTAAGTTAATGTCACTTACACTTGCCAGCCATGGTTTGCTCTCTTTATTTTCCTCATTTATTTCTATTATTTGTCACTGTTAAATGATTAACATACTGGTCCTTCTATTCATGTCATAATTGCAGCAATGGCCTTTGTATTAATTCTTCTTCTAGTAATATATGCAACTTGGAAGTACTATTGTAATATAGATTAAAAACTGGTTTCTTCCAAACTGAAATCCCTTTGCATATAGTCTTTCCAATCAATAATCCTTTTGGAGGTTTAGAAGCAGATTTCAGTTCAGATTATGGTTTTAGAGAAAAAGTCATGAAGTTTTTCATGATATTGAAGCTAGTTCAAGCTACAATGAAAACTTGCTCTTTTTTTTGACAAAATTGATTCACCACAAACAATACATAACGCATATGTGAAGTCTGTTTATATATTATTTCTTTAGTGCTATCAGGCTTCCACACATTCAGAGGGAATGGAGGAAAATGTAAAATAAAGACACTTCAAGTTTTTGGTGGCTGATTTTCTTCTTTTTTTTTTTTTTTTTAAGTTCATAAAACAGTTTTATAAAAAGTCAAAGGGCAGAATGAGTGTAACTAACTATGCTAATTGTGGGTTTCACTGCATCTCACAAGGGAAAAAAGCAAAGATAAAAATGGCATAAAAAAATGGGGCCAGGAAAAGAGACTGAAAAAAAAATTAATAAAAAAGAAACCAAACAAACATGACAATCTAAAAGAGCTGCTGTAGCAAAATGAAATAAATCACTGGAAAGCTGATGCTGAAAAGAAACAGAAATGAGTGGGTTGAATTGATGGGCATCCTTTCTGTCTTCAGAAATGCAGAGTTCAGCTGAAGTAAATTGACTGCACACTGTAATGTCAGAGACATGCAAAGAAAAATTTCTCGAATGCTCAGTTGTTTTTTGTGGGCCCACAATCCTCTTTCTTTCTCCACTTTCAACTTTGATTCCACATTTATTATTTGATTGATTTGTTTTTTTAATTGATGTAAATGTGGAACTGAGGATAACAGGAAGCCAAACTTAGTCTGAAATGTTTATAAAAGACAAGATTTTGTGGAAAGACTTGGTATTTTCTGCTAGGATTTAGTCCTTTCTCTTTAACCATATCCTACTGCTGTAGGTTGGCTATCAGTAGACTACTGGATAAGTAGGATCTAATTTATCTAATTTATACACCTAAGCTTAAGCAATAGGATCTTCCTCTGTAAACCTCCAAAGGCACCTATTTACCTCTAGACTGCAAAAAAGAAAGAGAGAACTCCCACACAGTCATACAGGAAATCATGTGGCCAAGGCTAGCAGTATGAGTGTTGGCTGGACATAGCCTGATGTGTTGGTATGTTTTATGGGAAAAATCAGCATGCTAAAGTACAAGCAGTCATTTCACATGTTTTAAAACATGCAGCAATCTATACAAACTTTATCACTGGATATGTTAATTTTTCAAGAAAAATCATCCAGCTCAAGAAATGATCATGAAAAGGCATGATTTTAGCAGCATAGGTGCAGTTTTCATCATAAGACATTATGCAGAGATAGTTTAGCAGAAATCGATGCACTTAGCATTGCAGCTTCTTCCTAGGACTTCAGGAATTTTAGGGCACAATGAATGTAGACGACCAAAAGCTCCTAAGGCTAAATGTATGGATAAGACTTACCAGGAACAATTTCTAAATTCTCTGCTAATACGATCACTATTGTTAAAGAAGTTTTAAGGAATTAATGTGGTTGCTCAGATTCTCACAAGGAACCTACCAAGGCTCATTACTAGTTAATGTGAGATTAATGTTGTGGAAAAAGGAGAGACTTCATGAAATTTATTAGCTTGTGTGAGACATCTCTGAGACAGAATGAGAATACAAAAGGGGTTAAAGACTGCTGCAAAGTCTCCTACTGAGATAACTTGTTACACAAAAAGGTAAGTGCTAAAAAGCTTTCAAGCAATGCCTCACCTGACAAGGCTGGGAAAGTATGTATTATCTGAAAAGCAAACCATACTTTAGAGAAGTAAGAAGGGTGATCCTTTTCTGGCTTGCAAATGTCTACCTATCAGGCAGGAGGGGATTTAAAAGGGAGTTTTCATTTGTCTGCTGCTGAGAAGGACTTACTGGGAACAATTTTAATGGACAGAAAAAGGATAGAGTAGCATGAGTTCATCTTTTTTTTCCATTATAGAAAGTCTCACATCCTTGTCTCTCCTCCTACCAAAATAATAAGTATTTAAAAAATACTGAAGATTAATCATCATCACTAGGAGCTGCTGGATTTATGTTAGTTTTAAAGTCAGCATATTTATTAAACTTGCTTTATTAAACCCATGGGATCAGATTCTTTAGCTCATTAACTTCAGAGCAGCAGTCCCCAGGAACAGCTGGGAACAATGCTGTGGGCTTAGACTCCAGTGTTTAGAGCTTTATAATATACAAGAACAAGCAGCTCTCTGGGATAAAATGAACTATTTATGAAGTCACACACTATATACATTGGTTATTCTGGTGTCCTGTTTCAGTGCAAGCTCAGCTTGCCCTGGATGGTATTAAATGCATCTGTGACGTTGGGTGCTCAGCTTGCCCTGGATGGTATTAAATGCATCTTTTCTTTTAGATAATAAGATTAGGTGTTACATCACAGGACGGTTGAGGTTGGCAAGAACCTCTTGAGAACGCCTAGTCCAACTCCACTCAGTCAGGATCAGCTAGAGCAGCATTGTATCCAGTCAGGTTTTCACTTCCCAAAGTTGGAGACGCCACAAGCTCTCTGGGTAATCTGTCCCTATGATTGACCACACTCAAAATTAATAATAATCAAAAAAATAATCTTGTGTCCAGATATAATTTCATCTGTTCTAATTTTTCTCCATTTCCTCCCATCTTGTCACTGGACACTAACTGAGAAAAGTGTGGCTCCCTCTTCCTTATTCCCTCCCATAAGGTATATTTACACACATTGATAAGATGCATCTGAGTCTTCTCTTCTACAGATTGAACAGTCCCAGCTTTCCCAGCCTCTCCTCATATGAAAGATAGTCCAGTTCTCTAATTATCTTTGTGGCCCCGTGCTGGACTTGCTGCAGTTATCTTGGTTATCTTCCACTGAGGAGCCCAGAACTCAACACAGTACTCCAGCTGCTGCCTCACCTGTGCTAAGTAGAGGTGAAGGATCTCTTGGTCTTTTGCTGTGAGGATGCTCTGCTAGATCATGGTCATCTAGTTGTCCACCAGGACAAGGTTGTGCTCAGAAAGCTGCTTTCCAGTCAGTCAGACCCCAGCATGTACTGGCATGTGGCTTTAACCCTCCCAAGATGCAGGGCTTTAGCATTACCCCTCTCTGCCCATTTTTCCAGACTGTTAAGGTCTCTTTGAAGGTGCCACAATGATCTGGTGTACGACCCAGTCTCCTCAGTTTTCATCATCTACAAACATGGTGAGGGTACACTCCATCTGCCTACCTCTTTCCCAGTAAGGTTCTATGAGATGAAACTTGATTCTGTGTGCATATGTTTACAGTATCCACCTTAACATGACCCTGAACTTAATGCAGATATATAGCTTCTTAAAATGTAAATTAATGAAATAGTAAGAACAACTAAGTTTGTAAATCTTCCTTACCCCTCTGAAATTAATGCAAGCCACCATTAGAGCAGAAGAGTGATAGTCAAACATCAAGAAAAGGACAGAAGGAGAAAAAAATTAGGCTGGAAGAAAAAGATTGTTCCTATAGAAAATAGGTCTTGTCTACAAGAAACTCAGGAAATTAAAAACATTTATAAAAAGTATAAAGCTAAAATGAATTTGTTAGATCTCACAAACCTTGTGTAGACACAATTGTTCAAAATTGAAGTGGTTAAATTTTACTTGGCTTAATTCATTTCTAGTATGTATTAAACAAAATTAAGGTCCTCTCTACTTCTAACAAGGGTGTCTACACAGGGATTTAATGCAGCTGAAGTGTGAACTTTAACATTTAATTTGGATTGACTTTCCTAAAAGTCCCAATGCAGAAGAGTCCTATTAGCTTCCACACTGGCAAAAATTAAAACCAGACAACAGGCAATGGCTGCTAGCCAGGTAATGGTAAAAAGTAATTAAAAGAAGCAAAAGAATCTTTCCAAAAGGAATTATGAGGAGCCATAGATTCTGGCCAAGAGGTGATCAAATCCATTACCAGAATACAGGAAAAAAGCCAGCAACAGATGAAGGGTAAACATAAAACAGATCAAATGCTGTCAGTTAGAGACTGTCATTGCAGAAGATCTGGAGCACATGAAAAGACACAGAATTACTGTTTTTAAATGCCCAGATGGAACCCACAAAAAGGAAGAGAAAAAATCAGCTAAACTATTACAGACAGTCAAAGAAAATGAAGAATTAAAAAAAACCCTTAAGATTCATTTAGCTTAAAAAAAAAAAAAAAAAAAAAAAAGACATAATGACTGCGGGGTCTTCCACCTTTATTTCAGGGCACAATGAAAAGACACTGGGACTCATATTGTATCTGTTCAGGTAATACAACTATTTAGTACCTGTAAGGCAAACAGTGACTGATCCACATAGTGCTTGCTACCTATGTTTAACAAGTAATAGATTGTACAGAAGTGAAAACTGAACAATATTTCTGACTTAACAAGATTCCAAAATAAAGGAAATTCTTAGCCAAAGAGCACCATAGGTGTATGCTTTGACTTCTAGAATGGTTCTCTGCACCTGTACAGAAAGACTTATTACAGAAAATTACACTTTCACCTGTTCTCCAGATGGATTACAGTGACTGAAGAGCAAAGCTACAGCTCCACTGGTGAGCTTTGCTATCAGCTCATGCTGTCCCTTGTTGCAAACAGCCCAGGGAAAGCTGGACGAGCCAGATGACACACTGAGTATCCTCTATGACACTCATAACATCTTTCTCCTGTACACTAAAAACTTCTGAAAATGCTATTTTTTCAAGCTTAGCAGCCAAATGGGGCAACTCACTTGAGGGACTGTCCTTTGTCTTACTCTCCAGAGTGAAATACTTTTATAAAAGAGTAACCATCTGATACTTTTTTACCTCACAAATCTCTGAAGCTATAAACATAGAGCTGAATCAAGCAGAGCCAAATCAAGCAGATAAACAGGCTTCCATAAAGCACCTGCCTCCTCCATCTTACCTTACATGCTCAGGTTCAAAGCCAGAGATGAACAGAGACAAGTATTAGCCTGGTGACTCCTTGGTAGTAGAGTACAGCAAGCTGTACAAAAATCTCAGACTTTAGAGATATGGCAGTCGAGCCTACAGTGCTAAATTGGATCAAGCAAGAGATCAAATATGAAGAAAATTAACTTAAATGAATTCTCAGTGTTTGGGTTAGAATTACCCCTGAAGACTGGAGCACAGGCAGAATGTGAGAAAAGCTTAATTTAGCCTCTCTGCCCAAGACAGTTACACATCAGTTTTGCCTATGTTGTCAGTTTAGTTGAAAGCTTGGTTTGTCATTTATGAGGCATTGGTTATATGTATGTATATTTTCTATAAGCACCACTAGAGTGTCAGAAGAAATATAGTTTGCAACCAAATTTATGTGAATATCTGCTCTTAGAGCCCTCATCTGTTACCTTGCTAAAATTTCATACTTCATAAAGTAGGAAGTAAATCTAGCCATATGCAATGTATTCTTGCCTAAATTAATTTACAGCAAAAAGACTCATTTATTTCCTGCCCTTGGTATAATCTGATTGGCTTTTGTGACAGCTGTAAAGGGAAAGCTGCTAAGAGAGACAATCGCATCTGACAAAGAACATGCTAATGAAATCAGGCTTTCTAAAGGGAAGTGATTTTGACAGATTAGAAATTATAGCTTTGTATGGATACTACCCAAGTTTTCAGCCCTTCTTCCCATAGTAACAGCAGGCTCTGTTAAATTTGAGGAACACTCTGTCTGCTCATCATGTTATATAAAATCAACCTCTAGCCATATCTGGGTGATTTCCTACAGTGAAAGACTCAGAAACAGAAGGTAAAAATTCCCCATTTGGTATCTTAATCTTCTATTAATGATGCAACCTGTACTGTACCATCTGAAAAACATGAATCAACACTGAGCCCACCCTTCCAGAAATAGAACTCTTTACCCTATAATGTGGTGATCTTTCTCTTTCTAATTGCTTCTTACAGATTTTTTAAAGGCACTTTAGTCCTTAAGTGCAAAATTTGCATTCAAACTACTGTAAAAAGAAATACTAACAATGATTTTGAAGTAATTCCTTCTAACAAAGAGCACAGACTTCTGATCACACACCACTGGAGAAGATGGAAGTGTACATGGAGCATTTTTCTTATCTCATTAGCAGACATTAGAAACTCACAGGGGGAACATAATGACCAGTGGAAAAAGGGCAAAGCAGACTTCAGTGAACAAAACAGATGTTTAGTGCATATAGACATTATCCAACACTAGCATCAAACTAGTGAGTTTGGCCATTTAGGGCATCTCCTAGGAAACCATCAGATAACATTAAAAGATATTGACTAACATAAAAAAGCTGCAGGGAAAATGGTGTATATTGGATAGAAATGGGCTGTGCTTCTAAATGCAGCACTTCTAATTTCTGCTCAGCAAAAAAAAAAAAAAAAAAGGATTAATTTTTCTAGAAATATATATTACGGATTTGGTTAAAAGGCTTAAAATTTGCTGTACATTTCTGTATCTTGACATTGCAGTCTTTAACTAAGCAGCATATAAAATGCAGTGCAAAATCAGATTGCAAAGTGAAAGAATATAAAAAATATCTCTTACATAAGTTGCAACTTGTATGACACATAACGTTGTTTTATTGTTCTTGTTATTATTTCCTTTTCCCTTACAGCTCTTTTTGGCTGGAATTTTTCACATAGTCTGAGAGTTATAAAACTGTCGAAGGTTTGGGGTACTTCATTTCCTTTATGGTCCTTTGAGGAAACCTTCATCACATTATGCCAAAACCCACTTTAATTGACCAGGACCAAATGGTAGTACATCCATCACACCACATAAAGTATTCTCACTCCTAACTACAACATTTCACATCTGTGTTTTGTCCAGGAAGAGAAAGCATTTGATTCACTGCTGTATTTTAATTTCCTCTGTCCGATTTTGTGTTCGATCAACAATGTTTATTGCCTGATAGTTTCTTTTTAGAGTGTTAAGGACACCTTTTCACTGTGATTACTGTTTTGCCCTCTCTGCAGTCAGTGAGCAGAAAGGTTAGCTCCAAATTTGGCTAATGAGAACTCTGCTGATCTGTTCAAGTTGGCTGTTACACCTTTTGGGCATGACCAATCAGAGCATAAACTGTCGGGAGATTTGCTGTCTCTCTCCGGCCCTAGTGAATGACTTCCTGCAGTCTACCAGAGCATCAATTCTCGGCCTAGTTCTCTATATCCATGGCAAGGGCAGTGGCACATACTCACCCCCTAGATAAATCACAGACTATTCATGCATGTTGTGCTCCTTCAGTTTGGTACATTTGCTTAATGTGTTCAGGTCAAGTTGTATCATCAGTTTAGCTAAATTCATAAAATATGGGAGAAGGCCATAATTTAAATGCAGGGATGGAGTATGAAGAAGGAAAACACTTCATGAATGATGGTATTTTATTTTTTTCTGAATTGAGACTAATCTAATTGAGCCAGAGTTCTCTACAGTACAGCTGTATTGCATCAATAATGGCAGTTTTAAAGGCAACCAAACAAGCCCCTGCATGCCATACAGTTAGTCTTGGTAGAGTTAGGCAGAACTGAGGAGCAGAAAATGGATCTATTGCTGAAAACATCTACTCTCTTAATCCTATAAACCCTATGGCTGCCCCAGCTTTCCTCAGCTCCTGTACAACACACCTGTATACATCCCATGTTTTTCTGGGAGGCTGTGCACATTAGTGTGTAGAATATCAGCACAGCACCAACACACTACTTAGGTGTCCCTGTTTTGGGAGGTGATTATCATCTGGCTATCTGAAGGATCAGGGATTTATGAAAGGACAAAGCTCTGCAGCCTTCTAATTTGACCCAAGTCTCTGTTATATAACAGACAAGCTATCAAAAAAAGCTACCTGTAGTTGAACTTCTTTTGATGTTTGTATTTTATTTTTCAGATGGAGCACTGCCAAAAAACTACACAGACAGTTAAGCTTGATTATTTACAGAACTGCAAAGAGTTTGATTGATCAGCTTAGATGTCAGCAATTTTGTAATATGCTTCAGCACCAAAGGATCAGAGCAGGTTGGGAAATGCAAAGGGGAAAAAATATTGTGTATTCTGATTGTGTCCTTCACATGAAATTACAAGCATTTTCAACAACAAAGTAATTCACTTCATCCAATAGACTGCCTGCAAGTTCAGGACAATAAAACTGAAGAGCATCTTTAACTGACAATTTAAGCTCAAATAATTTTTGACTGGCAAGGTGTGGTATCATCCAGAAGAATTCACGCTATAGTAGTAGCATCAAATTACGGGGTTATAGTGTGTCTACTCAACATGCAGCTGTTATCAAGGGAGATAAGGGGAGGGATAGGAAAGAAATGGATAGCAATAAATGATTTCTGTAAACTCTACAGTTAATTAAGGATAAGAATTTGTATACATATTTATACTTCAGTAGAACTCAGAATAAGAATTAAAATGAAAGATTTTGACTGACACCAAGTACATATTGTAATTCTCCTTCCAGCACCATTTTTCCTATTCAATCTTCTGCATGTTTTTTTTTAAGAGACGTCTAGGGAAAAAATGCATCTCCCTGTCAGTAAAGGAAATCTGAAACAATGTCATTTTCTGAAAATGATGGTTTACTGAAATTACATGTTAGTGTTAAGCCAACCCATTCTACCCCCTACCCAAAAATAATTCAAGACAGGTTGTTGTGTCAGCAGTTGTCAGTCTTTATTAGTAAGCATCGGGGCTGTGAGATAACCACTAATGTCCTTCTCTAGCTCATGAGTGTAAAGGGTATTAAAAGCAGAGACTAAACTCAGTATTTTGGAAATAAAAATAAAACACTTTCCTAGATTTTCTGTGAGCAGTAGAACTGTTACCATATTTTGTAATGGGCTTCTTACCTCAACAGAGCTAAATAACATGTCAGTAACCTAGAAATTCACCCAATTGTGAGAGTTAATTAAATATTACAATAAACCAAGCAAAAAGAACTACACTGAAAAATCTCAAATAGTGTAAAGAGAAATGAATCACTAATACTAGAATATACATCTAACAAGCTAAAATCACGTGAGATTAGAAATACTTGAATCAAGATGGATGTGTTAAAGCTAGACCAAAGCAATAATCAGATCCTGGTTAGTCCATCCAGAAACAACCTTTTGACATTTTCAAGAAGAGCATTTGTGGACTAACATCATATGGCCTATAAAATTACTCTAAAATCACATGACAAAACCTGGTACTAACAAAAGCCTTTACTCAGTGGGACAACACAAATACAGCCAACACTCCCCACTACATCAGCAGGAATGCCAGAATGATATAAACAGGGATCCATTTTTTTTTCTTATGTTCTGAGAGCATGGATATTGGCTTTTTCCCCAATTACTATCAGAATAATTGCACTGCTTCTACAAATGATGTGTCTCTTTTATCAGAAAGAAGGAAAGTTTCACAATTACTATCTCAAGATTCAACATCATATCTGCTACTTCTCTTTATTTATCTTTTAAAGGTGTACACATAGGCACTTATTAATAAGCTCAATGCTTTCATAATACCATGTGGTTTTCAAGAAGCATTGAAACATAGAATGGTTTGGGCTGGAAGGGACCTTAAATATCATCTAGTTCTAACCCACCTGCTGTGCACAGGGCCATTTTCCACTAGACCGCGTTGATCAAAGCCACATCCAGCCTTTGAACATTTGCAAGGATGGGGCATCCACAATCTCACCAAGCAACCTGTTCCAGTGCCACATCTTCCTCAAAGAGCCTCAACCAACTTGACCTTGAATGTTTCCAGGGGTTGGCCATCTACCACCTCTCTGAGTACCCTGTTCCAGTGCCTTACCACCTTTACAGTGAAGAACTTCTTCCTTAAATCTAATGTAAATCTACCCTTTTTCAGTTTAAAGCTATTAACCCTTGTCCTGTTGGTTCATGCCCCTGTAAAAAGTCCCTCTCCAGCTGCACCGTTTAGGTACTGGAAGGCTGCTGTAAGGTCTCTCCAGAGCCTTCTCTTCTCCAGGCTAAACAACCCCAACTCTCTCAGCCTGTATTCATACAAGAGGTGCCCCAGCCCACTGATCTTCATGGCCCTCCTTTGGACTCAGTCCAACAGGTCTATGTCCTTCTTATGTTGAAGGCCCCAGAGCTGGAAGCAGTACTCCAGGCGGGGTCTCACCAGAGCAGAGGGTCAGAATCACCTCCCTCAGCCTGCTGATTACACTTCTTTTGATGCAGACCAGGATATGATTGGCCTTCTGGGCTGCAAGTGCAAACTGTCCAGTCATGCTGAGCTTTTCATCCACCAACACACCAAAGCCCTTCTCCATAGGGCTGCTCTCAATTCACTCATTGCCCAGCCTGTTTTTGTACTTGGGATTGCCCTGACCCAAGTGCAGGACTTTGCACTTGGCCTTATTTAACTTCATGAGGTTTGCACGAGCCCAGCTCTCAAGTCTGTCAAGGTCCCTCTAGATGGTATCCCTTCCCTTCAGCATATTGACCATACTACACAGCTTGGTGTCATCAGCAAACTTGTTAAGAGTGCACTCAAGCCCACTGTCCATGTCACCAACAAAGATGTTAAACAGCACCAGTCCCAATGCCAGCCCCTGAGGATCACCACTTGTCACGGGTCTTCTCTTGGACATTGAGCTATTGACCACAACTCTGTGACTAGACAGCCAAGTCCTTATCCCCTGAGTGGTTCATCCATCAGGTCCATGTCTTTCCAATTTAGAGACAAGGATGTTTTGTGTGACAAATGCTTTGCACAAATCCAGGTAGATGATGTCCGTTGCTCTTCCCTTATCCACCAGCACTGTATCCCCATCACACAAGCCCACTGAATTTGTCAGGCAAGATTTGCCCTTAGTGAAGCTATGCTTATTGTCACTTAACACCTCCTTATTTTCCATGTGCTTTAGCATAGTTTCCAGGACGATTCACTCCATCATCCTCTGGGCACACAGATGAGAATGACTGGCCTGTAGTTCTTTTTTTCCTTTTTTGCTTAATTCTTCTTTTGTGCGCCCTTTAATTACACATTTTCTATTTTATAAAGTGCATTTTTTTCTTTAGTACTAATTTTCTTGCACATCTGCAAGATAATGGTGGTTGAAGGACTCCTCACTATAAATCTCTAATCAGGTTTAATTGTTTAACGCTGCTCAGTAACAGGGTTTTGTTAAAGCAATTGACCCTTCAGATCATCTGATTCCAGGGAAATTAGAACAGCACTTCTTTACTCCTTCCCCCTCCCATACGTCTCATTTAGACATAGCCACCTCAAAAGTAGGCTTCTATTCTGGAGATGTAGATTCCCCTCTGCAGTGAATAGCAAGAAATATGCACAATTTGTCTTACAATGCTTATCTCAGGACAGGGTCGATTGCCCTCTGCACTGCCTACATTTCTCCATTGAATTCATAGGAAGCTTAAAAGAATTTGCTTAGAGAAGACATCTAACTTTTAGACGGATAACATTAAACGAGGTGATGGATGTCAATATATGATTGCTACAATGCTGGCTGTCTTATCTGAAATGCCACCTTCATCTCCATTGTCATAAGATGACTCTGTAAAGTGCAGATCAAAAGATACAGAAGATTGGGATGAGTTTCCTTTGTACTGTGGATTTGTCTGAGAGATGCTGTGATCACTGTATCTATACAAGTAAAGTTAAAGATACATTTGTGAGCTATTAACAGAAGTTTTAACTCAGAATATTTCCTACAAAATGCATCTCTTCACTGCTCAGCATCATCTTCACTATGTTCCAGAGCTTGGCATTTTTATTGTATTAATGTTTCTATTTTATCCATGATATTTCTTCTCATAAACAAACTATCAGCCAAATGTTTCCTGGCTGATTGCACCAGAGCTTGAGTATGTCTGACTTTCAGTCACAGTTTCACCATCTCTCTGAAAACATCCTTGATCTTCTGGGTAACACAAGCCCTGTGGCAGGCTAACCTATTCAGAGAAAAGGTCGACTAACTGTCTAGGCAAAGCATGAAGAAAGCAAAACCCGCTGCACAGCTGAGAGCTGTGAAGTTTCTAGGAGGTTGGGGAGCTCATGCAAAGAAACTCCCTGCCTACCATGATACTCTGTGTTTAGGTCTTGGGATTTGTAAGCCTTCAGATTTCCAGACACTCTCCTCACTTTAAATAGCAAACGGGAATCAATCTAACTGTCAGCTGGAGAAAGCACTCAATATATGGGACAAATGGGGATTTGGTTTGTGGTCCAGGGGAGGGAGGCAGTTTCCTGAGACAGCTTCAGAAGGTAAGTGCATAAACAATGCCAAGATATTTTTCACTGCTGTATTTCTAGTTTTCCCAAGGGAGTCATCAAGGCGAGTTTGACAGCCATCACAAGGCTGGGCCTATGTGTGTGTGGAAAAACTGAGAGACCTAACACTTGAGAACACCTGAGGAGGGCAGCCCTGTGGTGGGTAGGAGGTCTCGATGATCTTTCCTGCAGCCAGTTCATGTCAAGGGAAAATCCTGCTCTACTGTGCAGCAACTTGGGCTCCATGAATCAGCTGTAAAATCCAGTTGCTGTAAATCCATTCAGGTCCATCAAGACCTTCACAACAGCTGAGCCCTGGCAGTCGAGGAGGGATAAAGAAACTGTCAGAAAGCCATTTTGAGGGCCAACATTTTATCCTCTGACACAATACAGCTGTAAGTTATACAGGAATTTCACAGCGTGTGATAGCAATATGCACAAGGCAAAAACTTTAAGTGATTAGCGGTATAATTTATTAGCTAAATTGTGCCAATGCGTATCAGTCAGACTTTAAGATTGGTTCCAGAGAGGTTTTTGATCTTCCTCAGATTGCTTTGCTTTTATTCTTCCATAGCAGCATTAGCAGACAACAGTTACATTATATATCTACTCAGTGCTCTGGTGAGAGACCATTATGTTCACAGATCATTACTGACATCCTGACATTTGTCATCTCCTTTCATAGCAGTTAAATCTTGCTTTATCTGTAAATGTCACCACGTCATTTATTCATGAAAAGGGGTCACATTCCCAAAATAGTACACTCAGCTTTTAAAAGGGAAGTTGGTTTTATTCACTGTGGTAATCCTTGGACAAACTTCACTGCTGCTAAGTACTGGTTTTTTTCCCTGTGCAGTTGCTTACATCTCCACATACAGATTTCAGGTTTGTTTTTTGGAAAATAAAAACCTAGCAGAGAGGCAAACGAACTGGAAGAGAAAAATAGGTATTTATTTTTTTCTGCTTCCTACATTTAATCTACACAGATTTATCAGCACTGAATTTACTGTTGCAAAGTATAATTTTAATTTGACATTGTACTGGCTGAAAACCCACTGGTTGACTATTTTTACCAAGGCTTTAGCATGTAGTTCACTGCTGGACGGTATTTCATCCACAAAAAAACATAGTTTAAATAATCCTTGATAATAATACTTTATCTTTTTCATCCTCAAAGGTCTTGAAACTTTAATTAATAAAAGTCTAGTCTCACCCTGTGTGATCTATGGATATTCTTGTCTAAAAAGTAGAGAAACAGAGATAGAAGCTGAGAGAAGCAGGATGCATGAGGGACTCTGTTCTTGGAAGAAAAAAGTCAATTCCACGTGCAGAATTAGGAGGGTAGAGGCTCCCTCTTACATTGTTTGTGTACCAACATACATCCTTCCTGCAGTAGTGTTTACTTTATCACCTAACCTTTTATTATGCTTCCCTTTTATACATGTACATACACTAACATTTTAGTGGATGTCTTGAGGTGGTTGTTTTCTTGATATTTACAGATTTCTCTGTCAAGTTCTTGTTCAGTTTTCCCTTGCACCCATCTTAACCTCCAGGTTTGTCATCTGGAGCTCCATTTTACTTGGGTTATCATTCTGGGACTAGCATTATTTCTGGGAAAAAATGGGCTGTGGACAAATTTTAAGGCCAGACTCTAAGGTAGCATTATCTTAACAGCTGGGATCCATATGTGTATTTACATATGTATATACATATTTATATACATATATACATGTAACATATCTAGTGATCTGCCAACTTGAGGTTTTCTATAGTGATAAAAAAGTAGCAGCTCACTTCTCTACGGTAATTTCCAAATCATTTTACAAGCCGTATGAAGTATATGTGGCAATTACTTTTCACACCAGTCACAGCAGCTGCTTTATGAGCTCAGCAATGCTACACAATAGCTGAAGGTAGAAAACAATAAAAACTGAAGGCCTGAGTTTACCAGGGGGCTAACAGGGCTGCAGCTTCTCCATTAACGTTGCCCCCTGAAGCATATAATCAACAGCTGGATCCATTTCTGAAACTGTCACGTCTCTTTGAAAACAAAGAATAATTTAAGTAAGATGAACAGTATCATAAAAACACAGAAAAACTCAGGTTGGGAGGAACCTCATGAGTTCATCTTTGCTGAAGGCAAAGCCCCATTACATCAGGTTGCAGGGATTTGTCCATTTGAGTTTTGATAACGTCTAGAGAGCTTCAACTACCACTTTTCCAGTCTTTGACAATCCCCATAGAAAAAAAAAACCACCAAAAACATTCCTCATATCTAATCTCAGTGTACTGTATTACACATTTTGACATTTGCTTCTCATTCTATTGCCACACACCTCTGAGGATACCCCAGAGCCTTCTCCCTTGCAAGATGAACACATCCATCTCCCTTAGACACACCTTATACAACTTGTGTTTCAGCCTCCTGACCAGTGGTGTCTTCCACTAGACTCACTCCAGTTTGTCCATGTCCTTCTTTTATTGGGGTGCTCCAAAGAGCATGTGTGTGGATGCTGTCTGAGTTGCTATCTCACATGTGCCAAATTGAGGAGAAGAATAGTTTCTGTCACTGCAAGACAGCACTCCTGAGGTCAAACCCTGGTCCTCCAGGTGTCAGTGGCAAAATATCCTGTGCATTTCAACCAACGTGTGATTCAGGTTGACATAGTTCCTGCTTGAAGTTTTCAGTGTCTCTTTTCCTGCCAAGTTTCCTGCCACTTTATTTTTTTCCCCAGCATGTCTTTACAACTATGTGATTTTTGATACCAGCTGGAAAATAAATGCTCAGAGATGAAGAATAAATAAAATGGTTGCTTTCAAAAAGTTAGCAGAGTAAATTCTCCTCCATGCCAGCTATCTTTTGAAGTCAGGGTCATTACATCTACTTAAACCAGCTGAGAACTTCATCAAGTATTTGACCACAGCTTCCAACTGCACCAGGTGCAGAAGCAGCTTTCCTGGGAAAATCTGTAATACTCCAATTATGCTGAGTACTCAATTTAGACACTCGCTTACTTTTTAACAGTATTGACCATATTGTATTTTCCAAACAATAACAACCTGTACTGAAGTTTGGCTCCTGAAATAGTACTTTTTGCCAAACCGACAAAGGAGGTCACAGAATGAACCTTTATTTGTAACTATTATATTTTAAAGACTTTGGTTTCAAAATAAGGAAAAAAAAAATACTGTCATTGCAGATTTTTATAGGATTTATTAAGAATAGAGTTTGTCCATAGAAGTTACTGAAAATAGCTTTCCTGGATATTCTAAAATAATCTCTACTTAATGCTGAGATAGGCTTCAGGGAAATTTTTTTCCCCTTCAGGATCTCTACTGATCATATTGTGCAAGACAACAGATTTATTCTAAAGAAATACATACAACTTTTTCCTCTTGAGATAAAGGATAACATATTGTTTAAAGTTTTCATTACAATAAGGCAGAGTAGGTAATGATAATCAAAAGGAGAGGGATTAGGGCTTTGAAGGCTTATGTTGCTGTAGGTGTACTTTGCCATGTGAAAAACATAATGGATGTAATTCTGGTTTCATGCAAGCCAATGGGAAGTTTGTCACAGGCTTGAGTGATGTCCCAGACTGACACCATTTCTCAGGCTGACAGTAGTTTTACCATATACCATGCACTATTTTTGTGTGAACTGAAATACAAATAACTTTACTTATTTTACAGAAAGATGTATTTTTTTCTCTCTTGCTTTGCTTTCTTCAACTAGATTTTTTGTAATTATCTTTTAACTTGTTTTTAGTCATACATGCAGGAAATGTTTTTGTTTGAAGCGTATTACTAGTATCTTTTTGTGTGTGTATATGTGTGTGTGTACACATATGTACACATATGTTTGTGTAGATTCTTTAGCAAACTCTATTGATCTCCAGAGACTTGCACTTTTATTACACGTTGCCTATTAAAACAATTGGAAAAGCAACTCTTCACTTAAGCAGAAGCTGCACTGGTTCATGTGAGATTTTGTTCCTGAATCCTTAACATGAATTTTGAAATCAAATGCTGACATGCCTAGTACTATATTTGTTATTGCCAGATTAAACTAGTAAAAATTATCAAACCCCCTCCTCTGAATAGTCCTTCTGTTTAAAAAATGTTTTTATTTTCTCTCATCACCCTTAATCTCTATTCCTTTCAGAAATATCCTTGTTTATGTACTCATGCAAATCAAAATCACTGGCTTCAAAGATACATCTGCTATCCTAGTGTTACTCCTAGCTTACAGCATGTTTGTATTAATAGTTTCATCTACCCACTGATCAATTGTTTGACCAAGCACCTCTCCAGTTTATGGTCTCAAAATGTTTGTTTAAATCAAATGTTGACCAGTGACAGTGTCGCTTGTTGAATAGTAGTGCCTATCATGTATGAAAATTGAATCACAATAAAGGATGCTCAAGCAAGGATAATCCACTTTTTTACTGACATCTGGCTTATAGCTGTGGCTCACATTTCATGCAGAGACATCGTTCGCAGTGAAACAGCGTGAGAGGTAAATGACAAATGGAGGAAAGACTACCTACTGAATTCAAGGATTGGTAGATGTTTTTATGCTCTGGTTCACAAATGTACCTACACGTGCCACTGGTATTCTGAACAGCATTGATTACAGTGTGGAGCACCAGAGGTGACTGCATAGAAAATGAGGACAATGTGTCATAAGACATAACTAATGATGGATGATCTCCTGTCTCAGGGCTGGCATTTAACAGGGGGTCTACACTATGAGGCTCAGCACAGTCCTAGAATAAAGTCAGGTGTCCAGAGACAGATAGGGAAGTACTGGTGTTAGCTGAAACCTCCAGATATCTCTATGGACACCAAGGAGAGTTAGTCACCTCCAGATGTGGTTCACAACTGGGAGAGTTATCAAGCACAGGGATGTCAGAGCCAACCCACCAATCTGCCAGCTAGGAAGGTACCTCAGAGTTGTCACTTGGCATTTCTGTGAGACTTGGATGCAGAACCTGACCACATTTCTGAGCATAGACCTGTAGCTCTTCCTCTGACTAGTCAGTCATTAAAGGATTTGGCCTGCCATTGCAGAAGTTAGGGAGTTAGCTATCCCCAGCCTGTGGGAGCAGAAGCAGACAGCTTCTACATTCCAAGAATATCCAGATAACTGGCAAGGACTCTGCCTGTAAGAGCTAAGCCATGTACATGAAACCAAAAGGAAAGAACCCAAGACTTTCACCACACTGTCTAGGACTTATAAGTCCTCACTAGGAGGACATCCTATGTTGTGCCCCAACACCCCATGCCACCCAGCCTACTTCCCCCCTGTTTATATACTAAACATGACATCCTGTGGTTTGGAATATTTCTTTGGCTAGGTTGAGTCAGATGTCAGCTATGTTCCCTCCCAGGTTCTTGTGCTGCTGTACCCTAGTAAAACTTGGGAAGTTGAAAAGTCCTTGATTTCCTAGCAACAACTAAAAAACATCAGTATATTATCAACATTTTTCTCATACTGAATCCAAAATGCTGCACTATTCCAGCTACTAAGAAGGAAAATTAGTTATATTCCAGACAAAACCAGGACAGGTTTTTAAGTATTTTGCTGATTCTGAACTATACCATAGACAGGAATCATTTTGGTCCACTACTGCTGCCAGTGGAACACACAGTTGCAGCACTACTGGTCTATAGAAGACATGAATTTCTGAAATTCTTCAGAAACAGCTTTATTTCTCCCAGGTGAAATGCGTTCCAGACAAAATCTAACATTTGGTGAAACTCAATTTCCTTTTCCCCTCCATGCAGAGTATACAGTAGCATCAAAGGGACCCATTCATGCTCATGGAGGAAAAAAAAATAAAAAATAAAAATCTGTATTTTAGAGAACTGGGTGGAGAAAAGCTAGCCTTTATATAAATGCAACATTTGTGGCTCAGTCTCACAGCTGCAGAGTGTGCATATGCTGAGGACATTTAACCAGACATGTACAAAGCTAAAAGCATGGACAGCAAGCCTGTATAGTATTTTATTATAAGTTTCTGGCTCAGCACAAAATGTTCAGGTAAAGAGAAGACATCCCAAAGTGCATTTCTTGTATAAAAAGAGCCACATAGATAGGCTGTCAAGGTAAGTTCTATTCCACCACCTCAGACATAGAATATGGTCTTTAAGCTAGATTTGGAATAGAAGGAATTTGATGTGCGATGAGTTTAAGTAGTCCTAAGAATAGTGGAAGGAATTATCGGTCAATTTTCTTCACCATCTTTTACAACACATTTATTAAACGTCCCCCACCAATGCTCCTACCATGCCATGAAAAGTTGGCTGACATTTTCCACAGTGCTTTACAAATGTGGCAGAATAAGAACAGAACAAAAGAGATGTGCAACTATAACCTACTGTATTTCAAGACACTTTAACACAGGTAACTGCAAACCATAACCTGCTGAATCCTAAATAAACCCCTTTTCTGATCCTCTGAGGATTACTGAAAATCCAAATAAACCATCTGTCTATTACACATTCATTTGCCTAGCAAGTATTTTGGATGTCCTCCCATTAATATGTCATTTGAAAGAATATTTAGTTCAGTGGGAGATGAAGCGTCACCACACAGGTCATGCCTAAATCAACAGAACAGCTTGTCTCTCTCACAGCCAATCTACATATAATTGATTTTCATACCCATATTCAGTGAAGAAAACTGTTTCTTTGAGAGATTCAAGTCCCACATTTCACAGCTCTCTACTCACAACTTTGGGTAAGGTCCGCTTTCCACTGCTAAGGCATCAGTGAAAAATCATATACTGCAGCATTTCCAGATAATGACTTACCTATTACAGATGGAAAGAAAGTCATAAAACAAAGTTAGAAAAATGATAACTGAATTCATTAAAACCTGCTTTCAAGCTCCTCCTTTCAAAGCGTGACATCAACTGTCACCCACACCACACCATGCTGAGTGCTAATGAGAGGTGTTGAACTGCTGCAGTTTACTCTTCTTCCTCTGCACATTCTTGGGTTTGGTAACAAAGAAATTCCCACATAAACTGAATCTATGAGCAGACCAGTATAAGATTATTTCCATAATAGCAAACTACCAGCCTAGGCCACTGAGCTAGAGCTAAATTACACATCATCAGTGTGTAATTTGGATTCCAGTCTCAGTATAAATCGTAGCACATAGCTACTTCATTGCTAACAAGGCATCACACCACTTTGGCAAAAACTCAAAACTGTGAAGTTTCTGAAATAAAATAGGTAGAAATTTGTGAGGTTTGGATTTTCCAAGCTCATCCACAGAAAATGTTGCAAATACATATGCAGAACCTTGGAAACAGCCATGTTGTGAAATATTCCCTCCAAGAGAGGAAAGTTGCATAGCCATGATACTGCACCACTCTTTGGAAGAGGGGGATCCTCAATAATGTGAACTGTGTGGAGGAATCCCCAGAACACATGTCCCTCACCATTCTGATAAACGCACACTGCTCCAACTGCTATTAATAACAGTGTAAATCCTTCCTGTTATTTCAGCAACAATGGGATTATGTGAAAAATGCTTTTCTTCCAAAGACCTAATGTTCTTGAACAGTTTCATTGCTGTTCAATTTGTATTCTTATTATAAGCACTGCAGCAAAAGAAGTGCATAGTCTGGGGGGTAACACAGGAGGCAGGCATAAATGTCAGAATTCTTGATCCATAGGAGATGAAAATCACAGTAATGTAATTTTAGCTGCAAATGAGCAAAACAGAAAGAAACTAGAAGTGTTTACTTGAATTTATCCTCTTACCCAACATTATGATAAAGCAGTGACAATCACTATAGATTATTTTTAATTCTTGGGAGATAATTATTATTTCACTTAAGTAATCTATGAGTCATTTGAAAGGAGCAGTGGCAGAAGGAAGTAAACTTTATGCTGTAAAATGCATTGTTATCAACAAATATATAATTTGTTCTTCAAGCCCACAGACAGTAAAAATACAAGTAAAATTCCAGAAACACACAAAATATATTTTTGTTTGTGGCAAATAATGAATTGCTAAGTCAAATACCATAGAAAATATTAGGGATATACTTTTTCAACAAAAGATGTTGAAGAGGGAAGAGGAAATGGGAGAAAAAAGAACTGCTATGAAATGTAAGATGGGTCTTCTCATGGGTACCATTAATAGACCAGCAAGAAGAACACTGAAATATATTGCTCACTTTAATATCCATTCCTCTTGCCCTCTCTTCTTCCTTTATTCTTCCAGACACATTCATCAATGAGAAACAGGTTCATGTTACAATCATTTACCTATTCACCAAACTAAATACATTAAATAAAAATAAAATAAAATTATATTCTGGAACAGGATGAAGTAACTGCACTCAAACCTTAATTTATCTTTTGAACAGCATTCGGGTTGAGAATAAAATGTAAAAAAATCTATTTTAGAAGTCCGTTTTCCCTTCAAAAACAGCTGTGAAGCACTGGCTAAAACATATATCTTGAGGAAAGAGTTCTCTAGGGACCATTTCTAAAGACATTCAATCTTGGAGGTTAAAGCCACCATCTTGCTATTTCCTAGTAATATGCATTTAAGAACCTGGCAGATCCCAGCTTCTTAGACATTCTCATGGAGAATGATCACCAGGCAGACAGTGGGGGAAGATTCATCAGAGTTCACAACAGGGCTCTGAAGAAGGCTGACTCACACCCAGCAGGGCACATACACAAGTGCACTGTGATATCTGGGCTAGTACATCCAGACCTGAGTCCTGGGTTATATATCCTGGACAGGAACTAGGCATCTGAAAATCCTGGGGATTTGCCAGCCTACTCAGTTCTCTAATACCTTTTCTAATGTAATTTAAATATTAAAAAAAAAAAAAAAAAAAAAGACTGCCATTTCATCAAAACATACAAATATCTTAAAGTTATGTTTCAAAGGGGGGTGCCAAGGTGTTTTCAATGGTGCCCAGTGACAAAAA
>JANIJG010025984.1:0-20643 GCA_024611175.1 Megaceryle torquata
ATAGATGAAAATCAATTTTGTTGAGGCTTATAAAAACAGTAAAATACATTGGTTTCTAAAGGTTGCATTTGTTTATAGGATCAACAGTTATGCTAAAAGAAAATTAGTAGTTGTGACTGAAGGACAAAATAGGTGAAAGGCTCTTTGTGGGTTTTCAAACAGTTTAAAAACAATCAGTCTGAGTTGTTTGGTTTTTTGGGTTTGTTTTTTTGGTTGGTTTTTTTTTTTTTTGGTTGGTTGGTTTGTTTGTTTGAGCAATGTCAGTAGATGAGGTCCCAGTTCAACTGCAGCAAGACTGAAAGGTAGTTGTAATGTTTCCTAAGAGGCTTAGGTTTGGATGGTGTAGCCCATGAAGAGAAGAGCAAGACAGCCATGGAGTTTTATTTTCAGCAGATTGCCCTGTTGTCCAAGGACTCATAACTGTAGCACCAATGTAAAGCTTCATTACCATAGTATACCTTGAGTGTTAAAATATTTAATAAAGCCACATAACTCTCAGTGGGATAGGCACAAGTGTGTGAAACTGCAGAAAACACAGTGTGCTACCTTGCAAAAATACATAGATATTACTTAAACATTGTCAGCAATTAGTGATGAAGGTGCAGTAAGTTTTCCTATGTCAACAAGTTATTACTTGAGGTAAGAATTTGAAATACAAATTAGCTAATTGTAAAGATCTGATGGGTGTTCTTAAGGAAATATAGTGAACTATAGATTTATCAATAAGGTATACCAATTGAAGAATAGAAATAGGGATTTCTGAAGTATAAATTGTAGAAGAGGTATTAGTACTTGAGTTTGTCATATATAGAAAACTCAGAATGAATTATGAAAGCAGAGAGGTCAGATTTATATTTTTACTATGACAAATGAGACTAAGTGTCAAAGTAGACTATACAACAAAACCTGTAAGAGTACAAATTTCAATTCATTACATTTAGTATTAAGACTGATTTTGGTCTTTTGTTTGGAGTAAAATGCAAATATAAATGAAACCTCTCATGGCTGTTTACAGCTAATCTCATGAATTGTTTTGAATCTGACTAGAACAAAGTTTAGATTTAGCAAATGAGAGGGGAAGTCTCTCCATGATTCAGTTACCTGGATCAATTCTGATGTCTGAAAAACATGAGCTAGAAATTACATAAGTTACTGCAAAGGCCTTTGAGCATATGAACTGTGTTTTCACTATTTGCAGTGATCACAGGAAAAAAGTAGTGATTCAGGGAAAGAGAACAAAGTGTGGGGTAGACAGTGAAATTGGATGCTTGAATAGACACAATTACAAAGCCAAAAATATTTCTATTTTTTTGTAAATGTAAACATAAGCCAAGATGGCACCAAGCTTTCTAGCAGGTGCAAAATGACACTTTTAAGGTACCAGATGTCTGTATCTCACAGAATTTCATGTCTGAGGACATCTCTGCTCTGTTATGTGGATAATGAGAGCTTTTGTTATTCCTTGAACTATGATAACTAAGGACAACTAAATAATTGGTATGAGGTGATTATTGATTGGTGAGAATTACAAATAATTATATTTTTGGAAGGTTATTTAGTAAATCTAACACAGAATGTTTTGCTCTCCTCAGTGAAGCAGCCAGTGTGGGCCTTCATAAAGGGGTGTGTTAATGGATTAGATGGCCCCAGCTTTGGCTTGGTATTTCAGCTGCTGTTTTTAAATATCACGGAACATCTATAGACGTTTTGAATTTCAAAAAGACTTTTGAGACAATCTTAAACTGTAGCGATTGGCCTAGATGAAGCATGTAACAAATAATTCTCTTCTGAACATAGAGGTCACACCAATATGTGCTTTTCACTTGAAATCTTAAACAGCTATTGTCTGATTTCAGCATCAACACTGTATTTTTTCCTATTAATAATAAGGATTTTAGAGACAAGCAAGCAGTAGCAACCCAAAGAGATGCCACTGGAAAACACTCAGTGTGGATCATTTAAGTCATGTATTGATCATGCACATCACACTGCTCCTTCTAGCCGCTTGTGCATTTTGCACATTTTAGTAAGCAAATTCTGACAGAAACCAGCATTTGCCAGCACTGTTTTTATTTTATTTAATTTCTAGTGATCTTCTAATGAATGAAAGTCTAAGCATTGACATTCTTCCAGATAATTCATGGTGATTGTAATGTGTTTCTTTTGGACAGATCTGTATTTGTTAAGAATCTTGAGGAAATAATTTTGGTGTGACTGATGTTATCAAAAGTTTTACTTTGAATAAGTAAAATATGCAAGAGGCTAATCAAAAAAAGTGCAACTGTATGAGAGATAAGTGAGACATTGACAGATTTGACAAGTAGAATAAAGGCCAAAGCAAAGACTTTGTTTTGACATATGTGCAGATAATCAGGCAAATTCAAGTCTTTTAACAGACCTCTTCTGTAAGGGTCACTTTACAGATACAGATCATGTAATCTGAGCCTTGCAGATTATCATTCTACTTTTAAACAAGTACAAGAAGGAGGTTTTTAATTCCTTATTTGCATAGCTGTAGATTTACGCGTTCACATGCTTTTGCCAGTGGCATTTGATTCACAGTTGACTGATTTATGGTCTTGAGCAAAGGCCAGATTTGGGACACAATTTATTATCAGGACTGCAGACTATGAAAATTGTTTGGAAGCTTGCACCTACTCTAGATAACACATCCTATAGTGAAGTATTAGGAGGCTATCTTCCAGCTTGAGGCAATAGTTTTCTTATGAGGAAGGCAAAAATAATTGCAGATATATTATGCTAAATTAATCCACATGTGAAATTGTTTGCTTTTGGTAATATTGAGTGGTGTAATTATCTGAAACAGTTCTCTAAAATCAGTCACTGCTTAACTAAAAACCACAAATGAAAATAAACTTGTCAATATGACTAAGAAAGAGTTACAAAAAGTACAATAGCAAATAGGTATTACACTATTTCTATGTAGATGAGTTCCACTTGGTTGTGGCATTCACTTTCTGTATCTTTAGCTATCAGAAGAGAAACAGGCAGGTAAATTATTTCCTAATGAATGGATAAAAAGACTGTCCTCTGAGTTGCTGTTTGAAAGGCAACTCTTGTGTTTAATTGTTTCTATCAATATTAGGTCATTACCATGCAAAGAAAGGAATGGAGTCAAGTTCTGTTTACAATAGGTACTGAACATAATAGATGGAACACACTGGATTGCAGAAGCAAACTGAAGAGCAGGTTTATTAACTGGTGTCTTTGACTACTACTTGACCATGATACCAGTGGTTTCCTGATTTCCTAGAGCAGAAATTAGTTTAAAAGGAGTTTGAGGAACAACCAAATAGCAGCTTTGTAGATAAATTTGGGAAATGTTCTTATGGAAAACACTACTGCTTAGGAATGGATGAAACATATGTGTGAGTAGATAATGTGTTGAAAGGTTTGGGAGTTGCAAGAAGAGACGGGAAGAGAATTATGAAAGTTCTTGAAAGGGAAGAGGATAAATACATAATTGCTGTAGTGAGAAGGCAAGAAGCTAGCTGCCTGTGCCCACTGTTCTGGGGCAGGGACAGGTGTGATGGCTTCAAAGCAGAAAAACTAGATTGGTCTCATGGGGTGCATAGATCAGAAAGCATCACCTAAAACTGTGGGCCTAGATACTGTAGTTAAATTGTGTGACAATAGAGGTCTAAACAATAGCATTACTGATGGGGGACAAAAAAAACAATCAGACTTCAAAAATGCTGTGGAAAAATGTGTCCTCTCAGGAGAAGTTACAGCACACTGCTTAGGAGAGCAAAGGGGAAGCAGGTGTGAGGAAAATGAGCCAGGTCCTTGATGATCCACATGCTTGAGTATCCAAGGTCTTTTGTGTTAAGAAAAAGTCTTCTATATGCAGTGTGTCAGGGCATGCTACAGATTTGATTTTTTTTTTTTTCCTGGTCTGCATATGTACACTATGAACTCCAATCCCAGCTTGCAGATTTGGAAACAAACTGATCTCCCTCTAAGGTTTTATTCTTTGTTGCATTTTATTCTTGGGAGACCCTAATGGTCAGGTCTTGGCTGTTCATAAGCACTTTAGATAAACCATGAGAAGTTTGGCCCATGTTTCAAAATACGTAGTTAGGTGAATATCCACTATGGAAATGGAGTTCTCTTTAGCTGTCCTTCACAAGCAATGGAAGAATGTTTTTCTGAGGATAGAGGTCAGGCAGTAGGTAGTTTGGAGGCAAACATAGCACTTCATAAAAGAAGTTGCTGTGGTGTTCAGTTTAGCTGGCCATTATAAAAGAGGGAGCTTGATTCTCTGATTCTGAAGTCTCACACCCTCTAGTAAACAACTATTTACACATTAAGATACCTGCTCCTTCTGCTGTGTCTGAATATTTGCTGAAGATTCTCCATTCTAATTCCTCTCAATTGGTTTTGTAGTGAATTATTTTAACTGGGGCAAATTGTATTAGAATGTTAGTGGGATATCTTTTGTGTTTTGCTTTGTATACACCTGTGTATTAGGGCTGCAGATTCTTTATGAAAGGTGACAGTTCCTTAGTGCACATACTTGGTTTTTAAATAATCAGCTGAGGGAGAAGTTTGAAGGTAACTTGAGTTCAAACATGCCTTAAAAGAATACCCTGTAAGCTTTCTCGGGTATAGTCCTCTTGGAAATCTACGTAACTCTACTGTCATCCGCAATATTGTATAAATTTTACTAAGTCTTCTATGGTCTTCACCTTCCAGTATGTTTATGAACAGCTTTTCTTTATATTAATTTAAAGTGTGTTTCTCTGAACTAATTGCAGATAAATGCTGTGAAAATTTCACATTCAATACCTAAAACTGTAAAAACATTCTTAGCATATATTTAAATTAAACCTTTTAAGGAGCTAAAATGATTTCTAGTTCTTCAGTTTTCCCTTTGAAGGCAATGATAGAAGTCCTTCCTGAATTCATCAAAGATAGTTACAGCAAATTTGCATGCTCTTAAAATGCCACTGAAAAGGCCTGAGTTGAGTATCCAGCTTTTTACTATTCTAGTTTTCAGTTCAGCCCAAAATGGCTAGTAAATGCCTTTTGGATAATATTGAAAAAAAATAAGTAAAAGATGGAAGAAAAAAGTGTTGTACTTGTGTCTACTTCTGTCACTTAAAATAATGATTTTAAAGAAATAAATTCACATTGGTATTTAAATCATCATTAGTAAGATCTGTGCTGAAAAGATTGGCACAATCTGAATGAATCAACTATATTTACAGTATATTTATTACTAGAAGTGGCTTTACATGTGTATATACACACTTTTTGGGGTATGTGTGGTGGGGTTTTTTAATTTTTTTTTTTAAATTTTGTTGTTGTTTGTTTGTTTGTTGGTTGGTTGGGTTTTTTTCAGTTTTGTTTTGTTTTTTGGGTTTTTTTTTATGTCCTGGTATATATGTAATTAGTTCTGCCTCCTAAAACTTGAACATCAGAAGTTACTTTCAAATTCTGTTTTGAATATCAAATTTCATATCGAGCTGAGATCCTACAAACACTAACCAGACTCAACATTGAGGTCAGTATGGTTTTGGTGCTTAACTTTCTGTGCTGTATCAGACACACCTGAAAGCTTGCAATGTTACCATCTAAATAATGCAAGGTAATGGGTCACCTAAGTTTCATGAAGATGACGAACTGGGAAATAGAGATATATTGTGCAGTCATTATGAAGGCAGCAATGTTTCAATACTGTATCATAAAAAAAATCCTAAGTTTTCTTTAGGTATAAATCACATAACAGTTGTTACCATAGAGTATTGTTTCTGTTTCAATGCTATTTCTATTTTAAAACTAATATAAAAATTATTTTAAATACTCAATTTAGGGACAGTTAGACTTTGATCTTGATTCACATGTTTCTAGTTCATGCCACCAGTCTGTCATAAGCTGATTTTGTTATAAATAACCAAAAGCTGTACGGATACTACATAAAACCATTAGTGATTTTCCCCACTCTGTTGTACTCTGGTTTCAAACTCTACTCTTAAGTAACTGTCAGTGCTATGCCATTCCTTTTCACCCTGCTGATCAGAAAGTAAAGGCTAAAAAAATAACATTAAATGCTTTTCTTATGTTTTCCGTAAGAGCAATTTGTTTAATTGCTGTAGGAATCAAATGTGCATGAGCTTAAATTGCAAGTCATTGGGTTTGTTAGCAGAAGGCAATGCAAGGACCTTAATATGTTCTGGACACTAAATTTGTTAAACTTCTGTCTAATAGGCATACTTTTGATGTTTTTATGTACATCTCTAATTCAACAACATTTGTATCTCTATTCTCTTTCAGGAGATAAGAAAACTGGCATGATTAACTGTCCAGTATAAATTTAGTAGAGAAAACTTACCTTTCAGCTTCTCAATTTTGTCTTTCCATGTATGTGAAGTTTTCAAGACACTTTAGAAACAGAGGATACCAGAAATAACTGACTCCATCTTTTAGTTTTCTTTAGTGCAAAATTAGTCCATTATTGTTGTAGTGATCTTTGTCTAAGGGTTAAAATTGAGAATTTCTGTTTTGAACAAGACCAAGGTGATAAAAAAATGGAAAAGCCTTGAGGTAAAAAAGGGTCTTTTGAGTTTTTATTACTAGTTAGATGATTTTGAAAAACAGAGGATGTTGAAGTTCTGAGGAAGTAAACAATTTCTAGGAAGGGAAATCCGCTTTTCCATGTGTTTATTTTTCAAAGAGAGGAAATTGCCTAATAAGTGTAAAATGTCAGGGGTACTAAACAGAATATGTACTTCAAATTACATTGCCTTTGACTTCCAGTTCTCACATATCTTAAAATCTACCAGAATGTGATTGTGATGTTTTCATTTCTGCTCTCCAAGCTTTCTTCTGTATAACTTCAGCTGCTGTGGATTTAGGTTTATGATATGGACATAGGTGCTGCTTCCTTCCAATATACAAAATACATATAGTCATGTTGTTATGTTCTGACTGTCAGTTTGTTGCTTTTTGAGAATATTTTTGAGGACTGTTTGCTCCACCTTCCTTGTTGGCACTCACCTTTGTTATATAAATTGGGATCTCTTAAAAGGCCTGATTTTTGTAAGTAGTATACACTGCATCTCTTTAAAAAGTGAGTGTAGCCCTTCCTCGTGTGTCACACTGGCTACCAAAAATGGAGACAGCAAGGAAGATTTATTTTAGAATTGTCTGTAGACTGTCTTGCTTGTGGAATAATTTTTCTATGTAGGGAGAAAACCTTTGGTGGAAAACATGGCTGCAAGTTTGGATTCTTTGTTAATTAACGGTGTTCACTGATCAGCAATGAAAATATACTAATGTAGGAGAATCAGGATATTGCTAAAACTCCTTCAAGTAATGTGACCCCCTACAACTTCTGTCTTGTCATCAGTGTACTTGTCACTTAAACAAGGGTCTAGTTCTGTTAACTGAAAAACTAGTTCTGGCCTGCAAATAAGCCATAGAGCTATTAACTATCAATACAGCTGTAACATCCAGTGTTGCCTTAAACACAGCAAACATCAACTTGGCTTTCCCCATCTAGCAAAAGCATGAATGTAGCTTAAACAAACGTTTCAAGCTACTAGCCTCTTCTGCAATTAATGGTACTATTGAAAACACAAATAGCAAACAAAAACTCTGAAATAGCTCTCATTTTCACTTAGCTGAAGCAATAAATTATAAATGACTACATACTGAAGTACTTCAGTTAGCAAGAAGGCAAAACAAAAAACTCAGCACTGATTTCCTGAGCTGTTCTCCTAGTGGGCTGGAGCTAATTTGGGTATAGATAGAGTATCCACTGGGGGATGTTGGTATTGTGCCATAACTTCACCTTTGGAAGCTGAAGAACTTCCTAGAAGCCAAGTCCTTTCCCTCCAAGGTACTAGTGGGAGGAACTGTCAAATCTCTGTGGAGATGTTGGTCTTCAGAAATACAGAGATTTGAACAGGAAGGGATCAGTTTTCTGCTTTAGGGACTTCCAGTTAATCATAATGCATCATATCGCAGAAGAGAATATTGTCCAGGTGATTTACCATCACCAAAAAAAGCAACATCATTTGGCAGCTTCCTGCTGCTGTATCATAATCTTTCTTTAACATACTTACGTAACTTATCTGTCCTCAAAGTTACAACAGTCTGTATTTGGATTGTCTAGAAAGCGCCAGTTTCAATAATACTGCAATTACAGTGTTAGGATTTTCAAATCCAAAGAGTTGGTTGCAAGTGCTCCAGGGCATGAAACTTTCTTGTACCAAATGTATGCAGTTAACAAGACACTGTAGCTTTGGCCTTTCAAGACAGTATGAGCCTGCTGGTATGTAATAACATCCAGTGATGATATTGCTCTGACCAGTTACAGATGAACTTACATGTCAAGTCCTTATATTTATCTAGTGATATGTGAGTGGGATGAAGCAGCTACTGTCTGTGTCTCTCTAGGAATTGTCAACAATCTGGTACATGTCAAAGCTTATTTTTGGGGTCATGCTCAATTTCATAAATCCTCGAGAACCTCACTGTTTCTTGCTAAAATGTACAGTGATAGTGATCACATGAAGTTGATTCTGGCTCTTGAAGCTTTAGAGCTTTTGAACTTCTCTTCAGGAAGCATAGCTTGCGTTGTGTATAATTTATATATTGTCTTCATTGTGTAAGACTAACTTCACAAATTAAGTATGTATTTGCCACTAGCATGAAGTCATGAGCTTGACAGGCCGGTTCTACCTTACTAGGAGTGGAAGGGTGAGGAACAGCTTTACTGTGCCCGTTTTGCTGATTGCAGAGGGTGGGTCCTTGGTACCTTTAAAGAAAGCAGTGATTCAGCTCCACTTTTGAATAAGGCGATTTGTAAATCTGTAAAAGGTTTTGAGCTGAGTCCCAATGTAACATAGTATTGCATTTAAGTCATATTACTACTTTTATTGTTATTCATTGGCTGAGCCTTGCGGATATCTATGCCTACCCTGCAGGCCCTCAGATGGGTTGTGTGCAATGCAAGTAAAGGTGTAGGCTGGCAGTTGGGCAGCTCTGGTCCTGCTTTGACTTGTGTATGTCTGGAATTTGATCTTGATTCTGTGTATCTAAATCACCTGAATTGCTATATTTCAAGCTTAAAAAGGACACATAGGCTAGAGCTAGAAAAAAAAAATGCTAAAGATAATTAAGAACTGTTGTGTCTAAGGAAGTTGGGATATGTTTCTTCCTGGATGCCTTCTGAAACAGGCTGATCAAATGTCTGTCAGGAATGATATACTTACTCTTGATCTTGCTGTTATAAAGCAGATCCCTTCTCTCTGATGATATGAGAGATTGTAGAACTGACTCAAATTCAGTCTGCTGCTTCTGATACTGCTCAAAGTCAGAATGCTTTGTAACTTCCTACAAGCTGAAGTGACTTGGTTTGTAGCCAGATTTCTTTTCACACCCTTCTTGAAAAAGAACCAGCCTCACTGCTATCCCATCAAAAATCCCTTGAGAATCAGTCTACAGAAACAATTTGTGTAAAGGCATAAGAATGTGTGGTTTGCGGTAAAAACATGTGGTTGTGAGGAGAGTTTAAGTTGACTCGAGTTCTACCAGAATGTGGTGCAGATAGAATAATTGAATAGTAGAATGGTTTGGGTTGAAAGGGACCTTTGAAGGTCTAGTCTAAGTGAGCAGGGACATCTTCAACCAGAACAGGTTGCTTAAAGCCCCGTCCAACCTGACCTTGAAAATTTCCAGAAATGGGCCATTTAACTACCTCTCTGGGCAACCTGTTCCAGTGTTTCAGTACTCTCACAGTGAATAACTTCTTCCTTACATCTAATCTAAATCGAACTTGAGTTTAAAACCATTGTTACCTGTTCTATTGCAACAGGCCTTGCTAAAAAGTTTGTCCCTGCCTTTCTTATAAAGCCCCCTTTAAGTATTGAAAGGCTGCAGTAGCATCTTCCCGGAGCCTTCTCCAGGCTGAATAATCCCAGATGTCTCAGCTTGTCCTTAAAGGAGAGGTGTTGCATTTAATCATTTTTGTGGCCCTCCTCCAGACCCACTCCAACAGGTCTGTGTCTTTCCTGTGCTGAGGACTACAGAGCTGAACACAGTACTGCAGGTGGGGTATCACCAGAGTGGAGCAGAGGGGGGAAAGTCACCTTCCTCAGCCTTCTGGCCACACTTATTTTGATGTAGTGCAGGATGCAGTTGGCTTTCTGGGCTGTGAGCACACATTGCCAGCCAGTAACCCCAAGTCCTTGGCCAAAAGCACATTTTAGGTCTTGCAGCTGCTATGCCAAGTAGCCTTGGTGCCCTTGGGCACGGCAGCTTTCTGGGCAGTTTCTAGTATGTAGCAGAATCCATCTCTCAGGAGCTGATGGTTGAGCATTCCTTGTCACGTATCAGATTATGTGCTTTTCCAGTGATACATTCAGTAATGTCATTGAATAAGGCATTCATGATGTCCATGGCCTTGCTTAGGATACCAGTCTTATGATGGATCTGCTTCAGCACCTTACACTGATGGATGCACTAACTCTCCTTTCTGCTATTCTTACATTGCTTGTAGCCTTTCTCTCAGGTTTTGGTGACAGCATTCTTGAGTTCTTGTTGGGAGCAGGGCCCGGCTTGGTAAGCTCAGGAATATTGGCAGCACCTTTTCTCACCAATAAGCAGCATGAAGTTGGGATCAGTGTAGTTGCAAAATGCTTGAGTTCAGTGGTGGCATGTACTTGATCTCTTGTAATAGCTACCTTTTTTGCAGCCTGAAGATCTGATTTTTCTCATGATTGTGAAACTGTGAGCAGCAAACTGAGAATTTTCTGAAACCATTGAATATTAACAAGTTTTGACTGACTTTAGCTATTTTTAGTATGTTAATAAGCTATGTTGCAGTTAGAGGTAAAAGGCACAAATGCAAATGTTGGGTCATGCTGAAAACTAGGTTTTGCCTTTGAGATCAGTATCTTGGGGGGTAAAAAGTGGTATCAGACTCTGCCAGTATTAGTTTGTAATCTAAAATGTTGATGTGTTAGTTACCCATAGCTGGAAGCTTTCAAAGCTTTGCACAGTTGCTTATTATGCCTTTAAGTTCTGTTTTCAGTAAAGTGGATTATTGTAGCAAAGTTGATAAATTGACTAAAGGAATGTTTAAAGAAAGGCGGTTCTCTGCACTGTTTTTACCTGTTGCTTGACTTCTAGTGAGAGGTTTTGTACTCAGTTGAGGTGACAAGTATAATTGCCTTCATCCAGGGGTTTGGTGTCTGAAAACTTCAGTGGTAGGTTTGCAGTTTCCTACCTTCTGTGCTATGAGTAGCAGAAAATCTTAAAATTACTTGATTGGTAAAAAAAGCTAAGGACTGTTTTTCATATAAGTCCCTTACTTTTTCCTTACTAAATTGGCAGCTTAGCAAACTGGCTCAATACCATTGTGCTAATTATTGAGAAGCCTAAATTCCTTTGTGGATTTAGTAATGATAATTGGAATAGAAACTCGGTACAGAGTGCGGAGGTGTAAAGCCAGTCTGGCCATAATCAGGTAGTTTAAGAAGGAGCAGAATGGCATTAGGCCTTGTGTGCTTTGTAACAGAAATCTCTGTGTAGTGGAAAGAGGGAACTGGGACTTGTTTCTTGTGTGAATTTCTTTTGCTTTGCATGGATCAACTAACTTGATGCTGAGAGCAGGAGCTGTGCATAGGAGTATGTATGGCTTCAGAGCCCAGTGATGGAAGTTGTCCTTTGAGAAGAAGGTACAGTCCTATCCATGGCCAAATGTTGGAAGATATTACTATTTCAGAGTATATTGTTTGGGTGTTATTATTTCAGAGTAACTGGTGGAGAGGCAGTCACTCAAATTTTCCTATCTCTCGGGTAAATTCTCTTTATTAAGTTTGAGAGAGAGAGAGAGTCAGGTTCTTGCTCTGTGAGCCACAGGAAGTCTGCAATTATTCTATGAAAGATGGGCCAGTGTCCTCAAAAGACCAGACAACAGCTTGATGCTTAGTATTCTGTGTCAGCAAAGTGAGAGATGTGACTGTAAATCCTTCTGGAAATTTAATCCAGGTTTTCAGTATCTGTGGCAGATGTTTTAATGACCATGAGTACAGTGTTTTTTTTAAAAATTTAAAAAAATGTGGTGGCATAACACAACCTCCCATGGCTTTTATGAAGGGTGAAAATAACCCGACAACATCTTAAGGATGTTTGTGCCTCACATGCAATGTTGATAAAACACTACTTTGTATACGAGAGCTGTCACCAAAGTACTTTCATCAAGGTAAAGACACCACTTGCTTGATCCAACAGGAGAATTTTAGGTAACTGGCAACTTCACTACTAAAAGATATACATGTGCTTAGGAATTTGGGTATATGTAAAATGGGTGTTTTGAAGTTGTTACTTAAGATTTGGGCTCAAAAATCCTTTTGAGCAGCTAGTTCAACAAAGCCAGTCATTTGAGCTGGTAAGTCACAATGAGTATTGCAGATTTAGAGTCCTATGTTGTTTATATGTCTGAGCTTTAGGCCTTTGGGAAAACCCTGCTTCCTAATGCCCCCAGTACTGTCAAAAACAAACAAAAACCAACCAACCAAAAAAAAAAAAAAAAAACCAAACAAAAAAAACCCTACAGTCTTAGAGTCATTTAATACATTCTAGCAGAAAATTAGTCTGAGAGACAAATAACTTTGTACCAAGTTCTTGAAACAATGGACTAGTGGTGTGTATCAAGAGCAAGATAAACAATAAGCTTCTGTTCTCCATTTCCTGAAAATGACATTTCATATTTACTTCCCAATACGTTTATAACTCTTGAACAGAGGGAGTTAGTTTTACTAGCACAGTAGTGCTCTTAGCAGGCATATAATTTCTCTTCATCCAGTTTCACAGTGATAGCTTCAGTGATTGTAGGAGCTTTTCACATCATCAGGAGAGAAGTTATATGGTTTGCTGCCAATTAAATTAAATTGGTGTAAGTATTGGAATTAGTTACAACAGATGACCAAGAGGATCTAAATATTTAGATAATATGCTAATATTTAGATAATATGCTATTCCAACAGTTGGCTTTTAATAGTTGGGGGTTTTTAAACATGTTATTTCATTTCAGGATTCAGTCTGATGTTTTAATGTATTTCTTTAGTTCTCAGATGTATTGTAATTTTTAAAGGATTCTGTTATTATATAAAACTGTTATTAAATAGGTAAAAGTTATAACTATTTCAATGGCTGACAAAAGATTGGGTTTGAGACCTTAGATATCAAACAAAATCTGCAACAATGAAATTCAATCCAATTTTGCCAAAGGTGACTGGCAGAAAATCTGGTACTAGCCATCTTTACAGCTTCTATTTAGAAAACAGATTACTTTTCCAGAGATGGATTGTCTTGAAAAGCATATTATGTTATTTTGGTTTTAGTATATTAGATCTTGAAGAAACATAAAGAATTTCACAAATTCATAGATGCTGACTCTATATCGAAGTCTTTTACATCTTCAGAAATATCTAACCATAGAGAAAGTCAGTGACACTTTGTAGCCTTTGTAAAAGTTCTCAGATGGATCAGGATTTCTGAAAATCAAATTTTAAGTTGTATGGTAAACTCAACTTGCTATGATGAGTGAGCTGCTTACATACAAAATGTCTTTCACAAAAGATCTGTCTAGGGGTTTCAGTCAGAGAGAGAGAGATTCTATTTTTTCTATCACCAGATAAAATTAAGGGGATCAGACTTAACAAATTCCAAAGGAAAAATGGGAATTGAATATAGCTAAAGACAGATGGTGTCTTTTAAAGAGAGCACAGATCTGCTGTTCTGTCGAACAGCAGAGGCAACTCTCTTCATCGAACATCTGCCATTTTGCACAATTATCAGATAGTGTTAATGAAGTCGAGAGCACGATTCTTCATACTTTGTGTCTTGATCTCTGTCTTAAATATGTGAGTTATCAGTAAAACACTTCTGTAACAAACTTAGAAAACTTCTTGGGTACTCTGCTGAATCAGAGATTGGCTGGTAACTCTTGACTCGCTCTTAAGTGCTTTCTGAGGAACGCAAGCCAAAAAACCACCCCCCACCCCCATCCCCTCAAAAAGAAAAAAAACAAAACCCAAAAAAACCCCCACAAACAAACAACCAAAACAAAACCACAAACAAGCATAATTAATAATAACAAAACAAAACAAAACACCCCCCCCCAAAAAGAAAAAAAAACCACAATCCCAAGCTTCCTCTTTTTGGTCTTCCTTCCCAGTTTTCATGTTCTTTATAATGAGTTGTATAGGGATGAAACACTCTGATATCAAACCCAGAGAGAAAAATTTTAATAACTTTATTATTACCTCATGATACGAGTGAGGTGGGACATCCACCAGTAACTGAAGGAAATGGAGTAACCTCTTGAGGCAGCATGGAGCACTCTGTTGTTTTATTAATGTTGTGAGCTATTTCGGGATATACTGGGATACTGGAGAACAAATTTCACTGTCCTTTGGAAGTTTTGTAAAGATGAGATTTCTCTAACCAGAGCTTCAGTATGGGAATCATGAAGCCCCAAAGCAGCGATGAATGCCCTCTGTGTCACTTCTGTGCTATTCATACAGGTTGCAATTCATTGTCCCTGAGGGATGTAGGTAATTTCCTACTTGAAATGTCTTGACCAAAGATTCTATTGCCATGTGTGCAGGTTAGATACCTATGTAAGAGCAAGACTGGTTTGTAGCCACTCTGGAATAATTTTTAAAGTATTTTACATAATCACCATGGGTAGTTCATTGAGGTAATTTAATTTTTTCAGAGTTAGGAAAAGCTGTCAGATATAACTATGGCATTAATGTGGCTGTCTACATATTCTTTCTTGTAATGTTGAATCCTATACTCTGAAAGCTTAGGTCGATTTATTTTTTCAATAGATGACCCACTTTTTTTCAATGCATAGCTCTAATGAAATTGTAGTAGAGACTGAAATTCAGGATTTGTTGTTTATGTGGCGTTTTAATGTTGAAGATTTTTCAGGAGGAGTACTTCTTTATACAGTGATGTAGGTTGTGATTTATCGTCTGATACATATCCAACTCAAGGAAACTGCATATGTATTTGTAGTAATTGTTATATTTGCTGTCATTCTAATATGACAATTCTTAAGCTACTGCCACTATACGAGGCTGAGGCATCCACGATGACATAAGGCATCAGGATGTATTTAGAAGTAACTTGACTAGAATGCCAAGTGCTTTTAATGATAGGGGGTGAGGGCAAGAGCTGTTAATAGAGAAGAAAGGTGTCTGCAGTGCTTTCCAACCTAAAAATGCCCTACCTGTTAATTCTCAGTCAAGTCTTGATTATTGTACTTAATGAAAGTTACCTTGACTTTTAATCAGTGCATTGATTTGCCCTAGTGAGAATTTAAGAAGCCTTTGTGGTTAACAAGGCTCTTGAAATTTTGAGGTAAAAGAAAGGCACTGTTGTAATTCTATTTTTTTTTTTTTGTTCTTTTCTAAATGAGTTTATATATAAAAATAAATCTCTCACTGGTGGGAAATTTATAACAGGTTTCCTATGGTAACACATAATGATTGAGCCTAATATATTAAGTAAGAAAAGTAGTATAAACTGACACTCAATAAATAACTTGTTTTGGTAGTTTTGTGGTAAATATAAATATCTTGTGCCATCTATGAATGAAATAGAGCAGCAATGTTTTAAGTGTTGACTGTTTCTATCAAAGAAATGAACCTCAAACCAATTATTAAGAAACAGTTCAGATGTTTTCTGATCAACTTGTGACTGTTGTCAACCTTTCATTCCTGAGCATAGGCAAAGGCTTATTACAGCTCATCTGATGATGCCAAACCTAAAACACTAACTTGTAGTTGAGCTTTCAAAATTGAACTGTTGTCACTGGAGATATAATTTTCCTATCTGTTTTTATTCTTTGTCTTTATAGGCATATGATACATTAGTCTGAAGACAGCCATCCATGGCAGTAGATTAACGCAAGTGTCTATGCATTTTTTGTTTATTTTAGCTTATGCAGAAACAACCACAAGTAATGGTTTATAGATCTGTGTGTAAAAAGATGTTTTATCCTTTTTAGGAGAGTGGCCACTTCCTCATAGCTCCATTGCTTTTCAGCAGTGGAAGGTACTGAAAGCATGCCTGAGACATTGAGGGGGGGAAAGGGGGTTTATTTTTATTTGTAAGATTCTTCAGGATTGTATGTGTCTAAGACAAGGCTATCTGAAGTCCAGGACAAAGCATGTGGTTAAAAGCTTCCCTCCTGTCTGTCTGTAGACTTTTACTCCAAGAGACTTCTGCAAATGCACAGAGAGTGCATTGTGCTTGCATTCTCTGATGTTAAGTGCATTTTAATTGTTATCCATCATAGTTCAATTCAAATTCAAGAAACATCATTATTTGGAAAAAAAAAAAAATGAAAAAAATATTATTCATACTCCTTGTTTCTTCCTGGCCCAGGTAGCATGCAATTCATTTAGACACTTTGTCATGTTACTAGAAGGTATTGCACTAATATTAAAATGTCTGAATAGAAACATGTATAGAATAATGCAAAGAAAAAAATGTCATCAATTGTACAGTGTTCATCTACGTATCTCAAAATGAGACTTCTCAAAAGGAGGTTTCTTCTTCATTCTTTCCATGTGAAGCTTCAGTGACTGAACAGTGTTCAGTCAGGTTAGGTTTAGAAAAGGTCAGGTCTAGAAAAGTTGAGATTTCCTTTACATGAATTCACGCAGTGAAGTGTGTATGTAGCTCTTTTTCTTGTCAGCATGTTTGAACAATTTTCTGTATCACTCATATATCAAGATTTTTTTTTTCTTCTGGTTTATCAGAACTCTGTCTTCTAGTGCCTGGTCATGGAGCTTTTGTGACATTTAATACATGTTATAAATACTAATAAATTGTTATTTACGTGAAAAATGTTGCAAAGAGTGTAGGAAGAAACATTTTTAGAAAAAATGGATTAAGTGCTGATGGTAAATCATTTAATGGTAAATCTGCCTTCTGAGAAACTTCAGAAAAGATGTGCAGTACTGCAAAGCATTGTGTGTTGTATTACTTAAGTAGTAAGTTGATACTGCTAATAATGATTTTAACACATTTATCTTCATATTTGCATAGTGTTAGTATTTAGCATACAGATATTTGTTGGTTTAGCTTCTAGCCATCAGATGATAACATTATGGATAGCAAAGCAGTGACATAATATCTGACACTAGTGGTCAGATAAATATAGCTGTTGTATTTATTTCCAAACTATATTGCATTTTCCACCTGACCATCACAACTCTCAAGCTGGCTCTAATTCACACTTTGGCTGAAATTTAAGCTACTGCAGTCCTTAAATATCTTTTTCTCATGGATCTCAAGTTAAATATCAACTGACCTTTTCCACTTCTGTCAACTAGTTTTGCAGCAAAATATTAGTCCTTAACTAGCTATTTGGAATGAAGCAGCAATAATGATTACTTAATGGGTTGGTATTTAGAGTCTGAGGGGTTGTCTTTTTTGTTGTAGCTGCTTTTAAGTACAATAACGCTGAAAATAGTTGGGATCAAATCAAAGAGATGCTTTTCAGCTAATCCCAAAAGAATTTATGCTATATTTTCACACTCAGCAGCTTTTTCGTTATTGTTTTAAGTGCTAATTCGTACTAGCTAATGATTCTTACATGAGTCTTCAGGAACAAATGTGCTGTTTGTTTTTAACAATGAGCATTGCTTTACAATTTTAATGGTTTACTAAATATCCTGTGTTTCTGGTATCCTGTTTCATGTGTCAGTATAGCTTTCAAATAGTTAATGCTAACAAATCAGAAATTAAGGTGACCCATGGTGTTCTAACATGTTTTAAAATGACTGTGCTTAAGTAGACTTGGTTGGGAATTGAATAGCTATCGAAGCACTGAAACTTTACTACACCCACCCGTTTTAGGTTTTGAGTAGAGAGCAACTTTAAGTCTTACAACTTTTCCTTGAACAGCAGTAACAAGTTTTTAAGTGGCAGTACCTAATGGTGTGAGCATTGTATGAAAAGTAAGTTCTGGTAAAGCAAAGTAACTTGTCTCTGTCAAATTTACTAAGTTATGTAGAAGTACATCATGGAAGCTTCTTGCTGTATCAGAAGCTGAAAAAAGTTAAATAACAATGGTGGTTTTCTACTGGCTTAGTTTACCTGGGTTGCCTGAAACTTCAAAGTAATTACCTTTTATGTACTCATCAAGATGTTTTTGTGCCTTTTCCTATAGTCATTAATTTGTAATGATACTTTACATTTTCCAGCATTTTTACATTGTGGGAGTGTAAATCGGTTTGGGATGTGGCAGAAGAGGGCAGGCCACTGAGTGACCCTGGTTTTTCACATTAAAAATTATCCATGGTGGTTCATTTCCTGAGCTACAGGTAATAGTCTTCAAGGCCCCAGATTTCCTCCTAACATTATTTTTCTTTGTAATCCACAGTGGTTGTTCCCTGCTCTTTCTGTTTCTTTAAATAAAAATTTGGACAATGAACAAAGTTGGGAGGGTTTTTTTGCTGTGGATTTCCTGATTTTATTTTTTTTTTTTTTAGCTTGGGTTGAGAGGCTGGTTATTCTGTATTGCATTTTCATTTTGATTGTAGGCAAGCTATTGCTGCTGAAAATAGCTCAAATGTTCTTAGAACAAAAACATCATCCAGGAGCTCAGATTCTTTTTCTTTTTCTTTTGCAGATTCTTGCACGTGAGTTTAAATTAATTTATTGAGAGAAACCGTCATAAAGGGCTAAATAAACAAGATCTACATATACAGATTTTTTTTTTTTACTTCCTCTGCATTTGAGAAACAGCTAAACTCGTCTGTCTGGTAAGTCATATTTTTCTTAAGGATTTGTCTTTCTTCCTGCCCTTACGAATTGCATTCTTGAGTTTCTAATTAGTGTTCAGAGAAAACCAGCTTCTGTTTCGCTGGTAGTTCTGCTGCATGCTCTGTATGAAGACTAATCTGCAAAGGCATTGCTGTGCTGCTTTTATAAACTTCAGAAAAGTACCTATGATTCTGTATGGTGCTTTAGTATAAGTGGGGTTTTGATTGTTTATCTACTAATTTGTTCTCAGGGTGCTGTAATGAAATCATTAAATATTTTAAAGCAAACCTGGTGGTTGTTCTGTCTTGAGATTATTTAATGTTTGAATATTCTGAATGTAATGAATTAACTTGAGGATTTGTATTTTAAAATACAGTCTGTTTCAAGCCAGAGTTTAAAAATAAACTTTCCCAGCAATTCATTGATTTCTCATTGTTTGCTCATTTCATGTTGTGTAGATAAAATAAGTTCATGTTATTGATGCAGTTCTGTACTTTTCTTGGTGATGTGCCTGTTTCATAGGACAGTAAGCGTGCTTGTCAGTAGTCTTTAATTTGATAATTCTGTAAGAGTTCTGTTAGAGATTTGTGGCTTAAAAGTAATTTTTCTTTGATTATGAAATGTTAACAGAGTACAACCCAAATGAAAGAAAGTTTTGTCCTCTACCTTCTGGTTTTCTTCCTTATCACAACTAAAATGAAGAAAATCTCAGAAGAGCCAGAGATTTTTTTGCTCAGAGCTGTCTTTTCTGAGCAATTGGCTAGCATTAAATGGCAGCCTATATATACCTAGTCCATCTGATCACCCATGCTGTGGCTTGCCACAATTACTGTGTACTTACATACTGCATGCCCCATTTCTGCACAGTTCATTTTGGAGGCTTTGCTAGAGCCATAATGTTAGTTTATTTCAAAAATATATTGAAAACCCACATAATTTTTAAAAGTAGTTGTATATTCAATGCAAAGAAGTAGTTATGCATTTATATTCATAGGGACAAAATACATGAGTGCTTTTACATAAAAGCTGTTTGGGGCCTTTCTAATTAATTTAACTTTTAGGAGGAGGCTTTCCAGGTTGTTTTCAGAGAAAATCTGAAGCGTACATTCGTTTAGTTTAACTTTTTAGTAAAAATGCAGAATTGGGGGGGAAGGAATTGTCTTCAACAGTTTTTTAAAACCAAGTCTGGTTCACTTGCAATGTTTGCAGTAATGTTTTGTTCTTAATATATTAGAGTCATGGATCTAATTCTGCTTTTTTCTTACAGTAGCATATTGATAGTGTAGTCTAGATAGCAACTTGTAACCATGGGAATTTCAGAACCAGGCATACTTTGTTTCAGATGAGATAGTTTCTATTCTTTTTCCTCTCTTAATGAAATTACAGTTCTCTTAGTTGAAGATCTTCCCTATTCCTGTCTTGCTGTCACACATAAAGCTGCTTCCCTGGTCCTGCAGATCAGTCACCCTGTCCTTGTATTTCCTATGTTCTTTTGACCATACTCTAGTGAATGCTTGTCTTACATTGATGGTTTTCATATAAAAATAATTTGTCACCTGAGACTTACTTCAGAGGAAGATGAAGCTTCTGAAGGAACTTAAGTCTTGACATTTTGGAGGCCATACAGTAATTACTGTTTGAGCAATGTAGAAATTTGTTCAATTCCCAAGGGTGATGTCAAATACATTGGAAAAATATAAAGAAAAAAAAAAAGGATAAAAGATAGAAAAAAAAAACAACCCACACACAAAACAACAACAAAAAAACCAAAACAAACAAAACCCAAACAAAAAAAAAAACAAAAAAAAAAAAAACAAAAAA
>JANIJG010025984.1:21578-43394 GCA_024611175.1 Megaceryle torquata
AAACAAACAAACAAAAAACAAACAAAAACAACAAAAAACCAAACAACAAACAAACAAACGAACAAAAAAAACCCACAACAACTTTCTTAGTTGGATTCTTCATTTTACTTAATTATATGCTCCCAGGGAACCCATTAGGTTTGAAATGGCCTAACACTATTGTTTGTAATTTTCTGTGTGAATAACAGACTCATTCAGAACAATTTAGGTTTCATCAACATGTTCCCTCCTTATTGTCTTTGAGTTCAAATAGAGGGGTGGGAGAAAAGTGTATCTATAAGCATTTTATGATGGAATTATTTGATCAGAGTGTCTCAAAGTGCTTCCTTCTTGTCAGTAGAAAAGTTTTCCAAACAATGTATGATAGTACTGAACTGTTACTTTGAAAAGCAATAGATCATGGTAGCTTGGATTTCTTGTCAAAAGTTTCATGCTGATAAAGATCTTACTAAGGTTTTTAGTCAATGTGTCGTTGCTTCCACTGTGTGGTCTAAGTTCAATTCACTTATTGATGGAAACAGGGTTTTGTGATATCTGTTCTGCATGGGATTCTGATCCATGAGCAAAATTCCAGAGTGACAGGTTTATATCAGCAGATCATAGTAATATGGTGAAACTACATGGGTTTAATATGTGACAATGCTGGAGAAGAAAAAAGCCTTCTAAGAACTGGAGGGCAAGACCTGGTAATAGAAGAAATTAATCAGAGTGAAAGGCCATCATGAAGGTGCCTCTTCCTTGTGTTAGCCTCAGACTGGTGATATACCAAATTGGAGGTCCCGAGGGTATGTGTATTCCTATGTGACACCTATGAGTTGTGTCTGCACTGGACTTTCCTGTCCTTGTGTTATTCTCAGATGGCAATAAGTAGCTCTGGAAAAAGTTTATCTGATTATGTATGTAACTAGCTGCTTTAGAGGGGTGCAATTTTGATGTCATTCTCATTAGCTCCTGTCTGCAGTAACGAAAGATGGCAATGCCTCTTTATTGGCTCTAGTGCTTAGGCTGTGCTTGACCTTTAGATTGAACCAGGAACTGGCAGGATTACCAGATTCTCACAGTAGCCCCTGATCATCATCCTTAACCTATGGTTTGGGAGAAGAGGGTAAAATTAATCGCTTTACTAATAATCAAGTACAGCAATGAGCATCTTCTGTAAGGATTACCAATTTTAACTATAATGTTCAAGCTTTCTGTTACTTAATCTTTCTAAAAACAAAAAAAAACCCCAAACAATAAACCTCTGTCTTTTGAGATAAATGTTTTTCAGATTCTGCAACCTAAAGTATTGCTTTTCCATCTTTTTTTTAAGTTTATAGTCAAAAGCAGATATTTTTTGCATCTGAAATACACAGTAATACTTTAATTTTCACTTCTGTCTTGAGCTTTAAATTTCATTTGTCTTTAACTTTGTTTGAAAAATACTGATCTGATAAAAAATTTCATGATACATAGTAAACAATTTTCCTTTTTAGCCATCTGTACGTTTGTATTTTAGAGAAAAGTGTGCTTATGCACTGTCTCTAAGCACTTAACCACACATCTAGTAAGTAAGCTTTAATCTATTTTCATGGTGGCTCATATAAGCCATTGCCTGCTTATTGTTTGTATGTAAGACTGTGTTTGTATCTATATCAGTGGCTTAAGAATGACTATGTTTCATGAGCTTCTTGTGTTCCTAAATGTTCAATGCTGTTTAGAAGGCTGTGTTGCCTTTACTACTAAGGGGAAACTTGAGCACTTAGGCTGCTTCCACACTTGAGACTACTACTGACTTGTTCCAAAGTTTGGGGTTTATTTTCTCTATTAAAAATAACATTTAGTTTAATGCAATTAAAAAAGGAACTAAACTAGTGCAAAGGAGACTTAACATGCATATCTTTCCTAGTCTGCAAAAAAAAAAAAAACCCAGGTGACAAATGTAGTAGTGGCTTCATCCTTTTGAAGGTAAAAGTGTGAGTGGCAAGCTCCTGTGTGTAAGAAGCCTCTCAGCTTTGGAAGTGCTCTATGAGGCATCTGTATAGGATTCACTTGCTTACGTGATTCATCTCAATAAATCTAAGTGAACTAAGAGGTGAGGTGCATCTGAAAGCTGAATTAAACTAATACTGAGGGCTTTTGAAAAATATTCCTTAAAGTATGTCCCAACCATATCTGCAGCCAGGTTCCTAGAACCCTACCTGCAATTTAAGAACTGAATGTTTAAGGCTAGATCACCACTTCATACTTATACCTTTTGGAGTAGCTAACAGTAATACATTCATACGAAGCATTTTAAAGCAATGGCTTCGCCTGAAAGGAACGATGCTTTATTAAAATTGAGAAGATGTACAGTCTAATCTACTGTTTGAACTGGAATTTAATTTTGACTTAAGGTGATGCTTCTGAGAAGGGCCATCATCAACTGCCCATTTAAAAAAAAAAAAAAAAAAAGACAAGCCAAAATCAAAACCCCAAACTTGGAATTTAAAGGCTTCAAAAATGTAACTAGAGAAACATGTCTGAATTCCTAAAGACTGTGTGTCTGTGTGTGTGTGTATATATATATGTACTGTAAATGGGCCATACTGAATTACTTTGAATTCCAAAACTTGATCTCTTGTGAAGTTTGTATTTGCTAGTGGCAAAGGTTTTTACACTGGCCTCCCCACCCCTATCTGGATTTTCCTCCTTTATGTAAACAGGATAAACAAATTCACTGACTTGGAAATAATTATGTGGTTGTTTGCTTTGTAGCAGCTAACTTCCTAGTGGTTTTCTAGCAAAACACTTAAGTGACAGGTGGCAGGTCAGCATGGTGTTGATCTGTCTTCCTGTGATCTTGGAATTCTTATTCAAATGACTTACAATTCCTAAATTTCCATAGTGAGATGTGCCAAATATTTGCTGGTAAAACCAAACGACTAGTTGAGAAACATTTGCATCTGTCTAGGTATGCATTAAAATATATATATATCAGTAAAAAGGAAGGGGTAGAACAGCTGAGGTGACTTCTAATCAGAATTTGAACAAAACCTGTCAATTTATTTCAGTTTGAAAATACTGTTATTATGTGACATTGGCAAGGAGCTTTTGTTAAATTTTAAGTGTTGTATTCCTTGAGTCCAGGTGGAATGAAAAGCAGTAGTGTCAAAATAAAGCTCTGAATTTTGAAGTCTTGACAATGGTATATGCTTGACCAAAATGTTCATTTAGAGTTGGAGAACTGTTTCCAGTGGAAATTGGGGTTCCCTTGCGTAAGTCCTTTTACAGGCCAGCAAACACAGTAGTGCAAGTTTGAGAGACCTTTGAGTCAGATGGCTGAGCTACTTATTACAAAATGTTTATTGATTCAATATAATAACTTTGTCTGTCATATCTGGAAAACCAGAGTGGCCTGGACAAAGGTTGTTCTTATTCTTTAGGCTTTAAAAGATCAATGTATGTGTCTGGGCCTATTGAACTGTCACAAGCAGCTGCTACTATGCACTTGAAGTATTGTAGAACACTTGACTATTCAGTGTGTTTCAAATTTTGTCTACCTATCTGGTCACAAATTCCATGACCCAATATTTAGTCTTTGAGGATGAATAAATACTGATGAAGTCAATAAGATACAGGCAAAATGTCCAAAATCCAAAGATGCATGCACCTCATCTATTCATTGATTTTTCTGTGTGTAAACCTACCCATTTTCATTTCCCTTTGTAACTACAGTATCTTAAGCAGACATGTTTGTTGTATAGTGCTTTGTTGTTATCGCTGTGTGATTCCACAATTGTCGCAAACAACTTTCATGTTCTGTGGCATGAGTTGCGCACTGTAACACTTAACACTTGTAAATTCCTCTTCCTCGAGCAATGAAAAACAAATTATTGCTTGGATTAACTTTTCATTCAGTTGTGTAATGAGCAATCATCATAATATCTCCTAAATGCACTTCTTAATCAATGCACATGCCAGTTATTCAAATGATACAGGAATTTTCATATGCCTTACAAGATACTGGTATAAATTCTTTCTGGAAATTTGTAGTAATACACAACTAATGGAAATGTCATCCTGTATGTCCCTACTGTAAAGGTGATGAACAAAGAAAACTGGTATGCTCTTGTTTGGACAGTACCAAGTGTAATGATGCAGTGATGGTAGCCCAGGCACTGAGAGTTATTAATGCTAATAATCAATACCAAGATGTCTAACATAACCATGCAAATCACTGTCCTGCTTTGGGCAAACAGATAAATAGAGAAAACAAGCATACAGTTCAGTGTGAGACCATTCAGTAGTTCAGTTTAGACTACAGTAGCTGGCTTGGGCTTTCAGATGTAGCTGTGCTACTAATATGAACTGTGGTATGTCAAACCTTAATTGTTCAGTTGTCAGCTTCTTCCATTTTATGCTATTATTGGCTAAATGTCATTGCCTTTGACAGTGATAAAAGTCACTGTGTGATTATTTTCTATATAACATTTGCATTTCTTGTATAGTAGAATTGTTCCATTCCACATAAAGGTGAGGAATGACAAATGGTGTTACTTTGAATTAGAGACTAACCATAGATTGCTTGATTTTAATTAATAAATGCTTTGACTGTAAACAATTTGTGGGGAAGCAATCACACCAAAGATGAGATAGTAGCATATATAGGCCTAGGTGGTTTACAACAGCATAGCAATTTGTTCCATTTGACAAGGCACTTCTCTGCTGGCAAAATAGTCTCTTCTGAGATGTGACCTAGTGGTGTTCCAGTCTGGGTGTGTCCTCTTCTGTGTCTGGAATAAGCAAGGAATTTAAACTACTCTATCTCTCTGTCCCTACGTGGTCAGCCCAAGGTATATTTATCAAGTGAAGCTGGAATGGTTTTGTTTTTACTATTCATTCCAAACATTTTATGTGGAATAAATACAGTCCTTACTTTTTTCCTAGGCAATGCATGAGGCATAGTTACATTTCAAAATCTAAGTGCATATTTACAAGACATGTGTTGGACTAATTGTGATTGAGCAAAGCCTCACACTGTATTTGCCCACAATTAGAAGGGGTGTAGGTATGGTCTGAGTATGAAGAAATAAGCTGATGTATCATACCTCAAAATCTTTAATATAAAGTCCTCCTTTTGAACCAGATGTCTTTGAATTTTTCTAAATAGATTTATTTCCAACCATAATGACCTGCACAAGATTTGTCTGATTTCTGAATTAGGGCATAGATTTAGCTATTGGATCTGGATTTACAGGAAGAGAAAATGACAACAGGCTATAACAACAACATCAATTTCTCCATGAGAATGGGCTTATCTTGACACTTCAGGCTGCTCATCAAATTTTTTTTTTCTTTTTAGAATAATTGTGCCTTGGCAGCTGCAATAAATATAAAACTGACAAATACCAGGATTTTTTGTTTATTTGTTTGTTCTTGCTTTCTATTGGACTCCAGAACTTGATGACCTTTACTGAAAATAACTTGACTAGCTGGAGCCATAACAAGACAGAACTATTTGAGGGCATGTGGTGAAGGCTCAGCTGTTTGGACAGTGTTTATCATTCCATGGATATGATAGCTAGACAAATAAAAGAAATACAAAATCAGACATGAGGGTGGAATATAAAACAAAAAGTCTTTCATATATATTTTTTTTCTAACTACTAATAAACTTGAGGAATATTTCCACTGTTAAAATATCGTTACTCAAATGCGTGCTGCATTTTCTCATCTATATTGCAAGTGCATATTTCAATGTTGAGATTTTGTTTCTTTGTCTATCTTCACACTGAAGGCTGTGGGAGGTCAAACCAGGTCTCTAGATTTTCAAGTGTAGAGTCAAGTTAGGGCTCTAATGTTATTGGTGACTTCATCATTTTTCTCTCAGCTTTACCATTATTGGTCACTGTTCAGTGACAGTTTCAGTCCTTGGGTTACAAGTCCATTACCTGCTGAGAAAGCCTACCATAGATAATTGCTTGTTAATGATTGTCTTTTTGCAGCTCAACTGCTAGTGAGAACACATTTAGCATCCTTTTGATATTTAAAGAATTTCCTCACTTTCATATTTGCTGTGCCTGCCTACTAAGATTCTAGTGAAAAACAATTTACTTGTCACCAAGAAAAATATACTATTCTAATAAAGAATTTTGCTGGAGATGTTACTTCTAGCTGTAACAGAGTGCTGCAGAGCAGAACCTGTATCCCAAATCTTTCTTTTGGCAGTGGTATACTTAATGGTAGAAATTAATTAGTAGATGTTGGATTATCATGGAGAGGTGGTAGGACAGACATAATCTTAACCCATTGTAGGTTAAATTGTCTAAATATGCATTACCTCTAATGCTTGAACTGGATAATGAAGAGAGCTGATGATGATACTGCTTAATAGTATATATATTTTTAGAAGCTGTCTTTGCTCTTTTTGTTTATCTAATGTATGAATTGAATTTTGTTTGTGAAGGAAAATGCACAAGTGCAAAACCTATTTTTTGCTTAAACATGATAAAAATTACATATGCTTGTTACCAAAATAAAGGTGGATTCAGACTCTTGAGATGTTCATATTTGTAACAAGAGCATCATATAAGAACACTTAAATCTTGTTAAAAATTGATCCCCTCTTGAGAAAAACTATGTCCTGTACTTGAGTGTGATTTGACAGACTTGGCTGATACCAATAATGTTCTGAAGTAGCATGAATGTTCATCAAGACTGTAAGAAACTTATGCTCCTTTTATGGCAGAGGATGTTTCTGCATCTTGGGCCATTTTGAGTTTTTGGGCCAAATCATCTCTAAATTTGACATCATTCATTGTTTTTGTAATGGAAACCTGCCTTAGAAAATACTAAACTACACTTTTGCGGTACTGTCAAATATTCTGCTCATTAATTGCCAGGATGCAATTTTATTGCCTGACAGGGTAGAAAACTTCATTAGCTTCATTAAGACCTTTGGTACAGCTGTCTGGTTTACTACTGCTGATGTTTTTGCCTGTCAGCTGGAAAGCTTCAGAGTGACATCCCAAAGCTGTCCCTTGGAGTATACTGGGACACTATAAGCTGCTCTGTAGAGGTGAGGAAGGAGCAGATCCCTCAGCGGTTGTGGTGTGGCAGCCACTGGTGTACCTCAGAACTGCTAGTGTATCCTCAAAGGTAACCTTGCAGCAATGCCAATAGCAAGTTCTACAAAGCCATCAGCAGGTGTAAAGGGTAAAGTTTGTTATGTATGGGGAAAGCCTGACTGAAGGAAGGAAGCAAGCAGGAAGTTCTCTCAAACTTTTTGATGGTGCAGCTATTTCAGTGACTGTCAAATAGACATTTACCTATGTGTGTGAACATGGCCTTTGCATATGCCAGATATTCTTGTAGTATTGATGCAGTGGTTTTTTTTTTAATTATTATTTTTCTATTTTTTTGTTCCTCCCCTTAGCCACATCTTACACACACATGCACACATACACACACGGCTTCAGCACAGAAGCACAGCTTTAATCCCGATTGAATATACTCTTATGAAAATAAGGGGGTTTTAACCTTATGGTGGACATAATATCTAATATCTGAAGGAATTTGTCAGATGATTCAGGGATATTTGGATGAAGAGAGATACAGTTGCAAAGTAAACTTCATCAGTTAAAGCTTTCAGTTGTCCTTTTCATACATAGCATAGTGTTTGTAATAAATGGACAGACCATTCTTCTTTGGAAGTGTTTTTTTTTTCCAAGTCCTTTTTAAAAATTGCTTTCATCATTGGTATTGACTGTAGATGCATCATTGCTGCATTTTTCTGAGTATAGCTGAATAATGTAGTTTGTCCCTGTTCCTAATGTCAGAATTCATTTAAATACTTTCACTCACCTTTGTCCCCATTTCCCAGTCTTCAGCTGTTGCCGTTACAGAGTGGTAGGAATATTATTGAAGTTAGTATCTAGAGCAGCAAAAAGGTTGTATAGCTACTGTTTATTTGAAGCCACAAGCTACAGAGCATTGCATTAGGGAAAAAAAAAAAATTGGAATATTCTACCAGGAGATAGTATCATTTGTAATATTAAGGAATACTCTTTCAAAATTATTCAGTGCTGTATCACTGTGTGAAGCATTTTATGTGGCTCATCAATTGTCTGTTCTAGGCCTTACCCAGAAAAGCTTGCCAGATTTTTGGAACAAAGTCCTTCTGACCTAGACAGAAATACTAGGTTGACAGCTAAGGTCTTGGACAAGCTTTTCTGACTAGTTCTTTGGTTTTGGTCGTGTAATTAAGCGCATTAGGCTAGAGACACAGATCTCTTAGTCTTTGAAAATGAATGGCTTGTATATGAAGTCCATATGAATTGCAGGCCAGTCATTCTTGTATTGTCACAATCATTTTTAAGTCAGTATAACACTTAACTAACTGAAAATGTATTTGCAAAAGCAGGTGTTAGGTTTTGGTCTTAGTTGAAGGATTAGTTCTCAGTTGGCCAGTAGATGAGTCAAGCACACCTCACATCAAGTGATCAGTAGACCTGACACAGGGGAAGCAGAAGTGACAGGGAAGGGAGATGCACCTTTCCTGTGGTGACGCAGGATCCAAGGTCAGGTTGAACCAGCTTTAGAACTGGGTAACTTGTCCTTGGTAGCCTTTGTAGGAAATGGGGAAACAACTGTTCTGTTCACAACCCTCAGATGTAATATACCCTAGTAGATTCAGATCAGTAGTCTTAACCATTTGTATACACCATGGAGTGTTCATATTAAGAGATGTCCAGTTTAACAGAGTCTGCTTCCTGATTAATAAAATTCAGATTACAGTAGCATTTTTAAAATACTCTACCCTACTTGGGCCATTCTTGGTGGCTGCTTTAACATGTGAAAGAACAGTGTTGTCAAAGGGCCAGGCAGGTTCTGCTGGTTGCCTTCTGAAGAAAACTTTGTTGGTCTCTTTCCACAGGCATGGATGAAATTTGGGGAAGCTAGCTGTCCTTGCCAAAAGTTAGCCTGAGTTACTTCCCTTCATGCCACTGCTCGGTCCAAACCTTTTTCTCCCTTTACCACAAAAAGAAAAATAATTTGAGGATTCAAAGAAATTACTGTTATGTGGTTTATACCACCATGACTGTCATACAGAAAATACTATATTTGCCTGGGCCCAAGCAACCATGTGAAGGTAGAATATGCAATATGAAACCTCCTTGCGCCTATGTGAAATAGCTTTCTTGTATGTTTTACTATCTGGACATCTTTACTACTTGGACATCTTCAATCTGAGAGGCTTTTCCTACCTTCTGGGATGAGGTGCTTCGTGGTTGGCATGTGATCTACAGCCGTACTGGTGGGACCTGCCTTGTCACTCCATTTGCACATTTCTGCATGACCTGGGGACCAGGGCATTCTGTAGAGAATATGCACCATGCTGTAGAGATACACTAATTTGGAGGCCAGAACCTTCACTTCTCTTGAGCTATGGAATCCCTGTCACCTGAAGTCATTAATGACTTTCAATTACTCCCAGAGTGTTGGTTTTGTTTTGTTTTTAAAAAGCCTATTACAAGGTTTATTTTAGTTTTCTCTCCTAACAAAGCTCTATCTGAATCTTCCCCTTTCTTCCGAATTTTTCACTCATGTTTCAAAAGTAATAATTCTTAATGTTGATAAAGTTTTATCAGTAAAAGCTGGTTTTGCACAGTGTAACCAATTGTGCAGTACTTCAAATGCAGCTCATTTCAGAGATAAGTCTATAATCTAATGTTACAAAAGGTTTTGTTACACCAGTTAAGAAGGTGATAAAGTCTATCACTGGGATTGAACTGGCTGGGACAGTAGACACCTCTTCAGTAGTTCTTCTGCCAAAATAAGTCCATTATTTAACTCCATCTCTTTTTCTTCTGCCAGGAGAATTTTTTCCCAAAGGACTATATTTAAGGAGATACACAATAAGCTCATTTTATAAAGGGTGCATTTATTCCTTTGTTCTTTTCATGTGGGATGCTGGTAACCTCTACGGCTTGACCTTCACATAAGTAAAATTGCCAGCACAATTTCTTTCTGTATTTCAGCACAGGCAGCACAAGAGCAGTGCACAGATAAAAGCAGTCACAAGGTACAGGATTACAGAAAGTCACTAAAAGCACATTGGAATAAGTAGAGAAGTCCTCAAAACATGTCACATATTCCTGCATCCTTGAAGTGCCCTGTTTTTTTCTGCTGTAATTGTAAATTAAGAGTGATCAAAGTGATTGTGTTTAATATGACATGCCTTCTTTAAGCTGCTCAGGTGAACTCTGTGTGAACTAATATGATGGAGGAAAACCTGGTCTAGACAGTCATTTTGCATCACTGCACATTAAAAATTAGCAGACATGTGGTAAGCAACAGGATATTCATCACAATAGGTAGCAGATGACTGTCAGCTTTCCCAGTCTCCTGAGCAGAGATAAGTACCCATTTATTCTTCTGTCAAGGCAACTGTATACTACCCAGTATACTAGGTTAATTACAAGGCTGCTATTTAGTCATAAAATGTGGTCATTTTTATGCTGCTTCCTTAACAAAAAGGTTTTAGCTGGCTTTTGTAGCAAATTGTAAATTAGTTATGCAAAACAGTCTTTAGCTGTTGAGTTTCTTGATATATAGCTCACTAATGCAACAGCCTTTTTTTTTTCTTTAAAAACAACCCAACAAAACAAAACAAAAAAAAACCAAACCACCAACAAAAAATCAAACCACCATGCTTTCTACCACCCTAAACAGCAGAATAGGTTAAATATTAAATTTAAAATGAAATTCAAAAAAAACAAACAAACCCCCCTACACACACACACACAAAACCCACAAACAAAAAAAAACCCAGCAAAACAGAGAGAGCAGTATATTTCAAACACTAAATTAAATTTTACTATGCAGCAAATACTGGAGAACAAACCAATCCAAATTATTGTTTTGATAATTTTGCACTGGAGTTTTAAAAATCAAGAATATTCCTAGTATATAAAATATCTGTACTTTGTGTGGACTTCTTTGAATCCCTTACACAAATTAGGTACATCTCAAAGTTTACTACACTCTAACATGCCTATTAAACATTAAAGGGACTTCATATATTGACTTCACAAATTGTCTTAAAAGTAGTGTCAGATACCAAAAATCAAAGCTTTTTAGACTTGCACTGTGCATGCTGAATTGCTTATTGATATCAACTGTAGTGTTTTCTGCTGCAGACTTCATTCCTGGTGAGTCTAAAAGCTTAGGATGCAATAAGTAAGAAATGTGGCATGTTCTGCAGTGGGGAAAGGCTTAACGTGAGAATGACAGAAGAAAATATATACTGAAAATGTATTAATAATGTAAAACATCTGAAAAACAGCAAAGGGGAAGCAGTTTGGCAGTGTTGATTTTGTTAAACCACAATATGGTACTAAAGATAGTGAAGGGAATTCCTCCAGTGTTGTTCCTGCCTGTTTCTTAAAGTTCTGCACAGGACTGATTTGTATCCCATCAGGATCTCAGGTTCATCCAGCAAGATGGCATAGGCTCAGAGTACACTGTGTAATCAGGCCATTAGTCATTGTTGGGAAGGTTGGTTGTTGGTTTTTTTGGTGGTGTTGTTTGGGTGTGGGTTTTTTGTTTGTTTTGTGTTGTTGTTGGTTTTGTTTGTTTTTTAATGAAAAATAGCTTTACTTTTTCAGTGTTGGGTAACAATGGGGAAAAAAAAATGTTTAAATTGCAGCTCTGTACTTTACATACCTACCTTGTGAATATATTCACTGTGGTCTGTTTTCTTATGTTTTCCAGCGAATAAACCCCTACACTTACACTATTGTCCAAGAGATAGTTTCAGCCTTTCTCTTAAAAAGTCTCACAAAATTAAATATTTGCGTTTTATTAGATCCTGTGTCTTAAAGGCTAAGAATTAATTACATGCCTCCCTCATCTTGGTTTTGTAAGTACTAATAATTAATGTCAGCACTTTTTATTTCAATACCTTATTTCCTGTGTCAAGTGCAGCAGCTCTGTTGGTGTAATAACTTCTACCTTATGAATTCCTTTTATTAGAGAAAGTTTTTTTCAGATTGTTACCATTTATTAGCAAGATACCTTCCCATATGAATTTCAGTGGTTATGCTTGTGTTCTGAGCTCTTCTTCATACCAGAATTCACAGCTCTGAAAGCTGTACCACATCTTGGATGTGTAGCCCTACTACAGTTGAGCTGCACATTCAAAAACTAACCGTATACTCTATGCACAAGGAGGCAAAGGGATTCTTCTGTGCAGTGCAAGCTAGATTAGCATTTACCCATGTCCAGCATTCCTGTCAGAAGATTACTAGCAAAGCCAGCAGTGCAATGGTTTAACTGTTAAAAGCAACAGTCTATGGGTAAAGTGAAACAGGGAGGTAGATGCTGTCATTGTGAAATATTTTAGATTGTATTAGAAAAGTACAGGTGTTCGGGGGGATCTAAGGCCAAGACTTCAGATTCTCCTAAAGGAAACCTTCTGGCAGTACTTAAGTGAGGTAGGAACTTGTAACATCTTACATTAACCCTTGAAAGAAATGTAAACTCTTCAACAACCACATTATAATGATAATATGCATTCAGGCTTGGGGCAGATGCACAGTCAGAATTTCAAAAACATCAAAGCCTGTAACTCAAACCACTGCAATGAACAGAGATGATGCTTGAAAAGGCACTGAAAATTCTGTTAAATAATTTTGGGGTTTTTTTGATTGCACACCTGAAATTCAGTATGTAAGCAAGACTGATGTTGGAGTCACTGTACTTGAGGCTCTTCACGAATGTGCCAGAATTGGGATTCCATATGTAGTCAACAGCGGTTCAGTTGGAAGAAATTTGATCTGGAATGGGCTAATCACTCCTTGGAAGTGCCTAGATAGGGCTTGCTCAAGTAAATAGGAGTTCCCAAGGAAATGATTCAAGTTTAAATAAATGTATTGAATCCAGCCCTTAGTCTGCGTTGCTGTCCCTTGTCATTTCATGCACAAGTGTCTATTCATGTCCCTTGAAGTCTCATTTCTCTATCTCCTTGTATTACCTGAGAATTCCAGCTTTCTTCAGATATGAAATATCTAGTCAAAGCTTGAAGAGACATTCCAGTTGTCCCCTGATCAGAACTTAGGTTAGCTCCAGGTACATAAGGCACAATATTTCATTTTCATTTCTTTTTAAATTATTATCTTGAAATTTTTAACTGTCTTTGCCTAAATAGCTGATACTGGCAATGGTGCGGAAATGTAATGCTCTTTCTGTAATTGCTAGAGGCATGCATTAAAATAAATTAGAACTCCTGCAGGTGTCTGATGAAATAATTTAGAATGTTTAGTTTAAATTAGTTGTAAGCACCCATTCTTACTAGTATTACTTTACATAAGAGATTTAGGTTCTCATTTTCATTTGTAGGCTCAGCTTGCAGGAGGAATATTTGCATCTGATTTTCTTCCTTGGTTGGCTAGAGGAAAATGTATGAAATATACCCTCTTGGAAGGGTTATAGGATCAAGTCCCTAAAGTAAAAGTTCTCTCAGGCAGCCCCAGAAGTCACAGAAGCATATGATGCTGCTTCTTTGGCATGACACCACTATGGAGCTTGTCTCGGGGAAAACTCCTTTTCTAGGCAAGCATGCAAATCCCTTCTGTGCTGGGGCCACCAGTTAATGCCAATTAGGATGGTGATTCTTTTTTTTTTTTTTTTTTTTTTGATAGCTAGGAAATAAGCTGTGTGCTGACAAATCCATTCTACAATTTGAGAAATTGTGAGTGCTTTTAAGTGGGGAAGGTATCAATAATTACTCAAAATGAAAGGTTCTGAAACCATACATGAGGTGTAAAATAACAGCCAAGAAACAGCTGCAAAATAAGCTTAATTTGTGATAAATACTTATTGCAATATATTTGACTTCAGGGAGCCAGAGCCATCCCTGAGAAGTGTTCAAAGCAATATGTTAATATTTCTTTTGATAAGAGAGACCTTCAGGCCTTGGAATTTATTTTCCCATTGCCACCTCCAACAAGCAGAACAGGCCACCCTAAATCCTGTGTCCCTGGGTTGGTTGAATGAACTTTCTAGTCTTAATAGTAATGTTCCTGCTCCTAAGGGAAACAGATGAATTTTCTCAAAGCTGGAACAAAGCTTTTAATTAAAAAGAAATGTTATGGAATGTGCTGTTTCTGAAGAAAACTGAAAAATATTCTTTATGCAATGGTAGGAGTCTTTAAAAAGAAAACATCCCTAATTTCCTGATTAAACAGAATTGTAAGTGAATGCTAAAGTAAACATGCAAACTCTGAACATTTCTTCCTTAATTAAAAAATAACCTGGCTAAACAACTTAAAGTAACAAGATATATTTAGCTGTAAATGTGTAATCAAGTCTAGAATGTATTAAGAAATTATTTGATGTATGAATACTTAGATTTTGAGTGGCCAAGAGTCACAGAGTGACTTTTGGTTATCAGTTACAGGTTTTTGGAGACAGGAATGTATCTAATGCAGTTTCTGGAACATGGTTTGCAGAACTAACTTCCCCTTTTAGAATCTCTTGATAGAGAAAATGCATTGTTTCCATGATCACCTATCTTTAAACAGAATTCACACAAGGTTCTCAGAATTTTGTGTTTAAATCAAGCATTGTGCTAAAAAAAGTGAGCTGGTGATCTGCAGCAGCATCTCAGAAGTAGGGAAATCATTAGGTTTAATTAGGATCAAATATTTATTGAGCACTGGTAGATGAATTGAATGTATTCAGTAATGGAGAAAGTGTTTGTGGGTGATCTACTGTAGTAGTAACTCATGAGGCATGCATGATTGAATAAATCTGCACGAAGATTCTTTTCCTTGTGGATTTTTTTTCATTTAGAGTAGTTTTATTAACATAGCTTTGCCATCATTCTCGGATATCTGAATCAAAATTTATTTTGAAGGCTCTCTAGTTAAATTGATAGATTAAGGTGCCTAAGGGCATTGTATCCCCTCGTGCATTCTTAAGTATCATTTTTCAGCTGTAATAAAGTGCAAGTATGGGGAAAGTATTGGTAAGTGAGGTGATGAGAAATGGGTTTACCCATGAAGAGCTTGTGCACTGCATCTTCAGTGTCTGAGATTAGCAGTCTGTGATCGTGAACGAAACAAGAAGCATTTAAGAACCCAGGTAAAAAAACTAACTATGATTTATAGCTTAAATTTTTAAAATTATAGCCTATTGGCTAAATTCTGTTATTGCTGAGGCATGTTTCATGTTTATTTACTGTCAATCAGTCACTATTGAGAATAAAACTTTGTTCGCTAACTTAAAGATGTGACCTTGAATGTTTACAACAAACGCTGTTGTCCTCTTCTTACTGAGGGATGGAACTATCACTCTAGTTCAGAATTGTCTTCTTTTCAAGCTACAATATTTTGTGTCTTTAGTAGAGACAAATAGATGAAATCAAGTGTAAAGTCACCCGATGATATGGGTAAGCTGAATGGAGGAAATGCTTCAGCTAGCAGTGATCTGGACTTACTTGCTCATCAGCTGTATAATGTTCTCTAGATGGATGCCAAAGCTTTACCTAAGTTACAAGATTTCAGAAGGAAGAACTGCTACCCATTTTTTGTCATGTCTCAGTTCTAGAATATTAACTCTAGATTTGTAACAGTAAGTAGTGATCATAGGACTATCTGACTTCTATTTAAAAAAAAAAAAAAAAAATTCAAAATTAGTGCTGACCTCTTCCAAAAAAACCCAAGAAAACCTGCTCAAAGAGAGTTGGTTTCTGTGCTTAGTCTCCAAACCCCAAAGACATTATCTTTGCAAACTAATGAAGATATAATTAAGCATTGTAGCCTGTGGCACCCTCTTCCAAGCTTTAAATGTAAATGTAAGGGTTGAACTTAGGTCAGCTATTTCCTGGCTATACTTTTCTAATAATGCTTGGCATACTGCTGAAGCAGTTATTTCTGTTCCTGTAAAACTGTTGAACAGTGGAAGCAGAGAGCAGTTTGAGAATGGCCTGATGGCTCTGAGTGCAGCATGTTGATCAAATTTTCATTTGAATCTCTTGGTCATTGAGAGACTTGGACAAGTTTGAGAAGTGGGCCCATGCAAACCTCATGAGGTTCAACAAGGCCAAGTGTAAGGTCCTTTCTCACTGGCTAAATGCTTTGTGAGGTCTGTTTGTGACAGCAGCCCAGCTGTTTGCTTTCAGATTCCCCAAACACATGCAGTCTGGTAACTGATTTAGCACAAGGACAGGCATTATATTAGCACAAGGTGATTGTAAACAAGCCTGAATAAAAGTGCTTGTCAGTGTCAAGTCACTGAGAATTCTTTGTTAACTAGGTGTTCATGGATGCTCAAGAATGCCCAGCCCAAGTTTTTGTGAAGTTCTTTTCATCCTGTTCTGATTCCTAAGTACTTTCCAATTAATTGTATTGCCATTCTTCTAGTGCACCAGGCTAGTGACATTAAGACCATCTCAGAACTAGACCTTGTCAAATAAGGTAATTGCTAAAGAAAAAGTGGACTTGGGTTTGGATTTTTTTTTTTGTGGCTGCTGAAGGAAAGGTATTTCCAAAAAATGTTCTCTCACAGGATGGGAATTTTTTATTAAGTTTTATACAAATATCATTCTACTTGGCAAACTCTACCTGATATAAAACATTCTTCTGCTGTATAAGTTAGTGGTGATGCCACTTGAAACAGGGTTTGGAGGTTTGTCTAAGACAAACTAAGAAAATGCAGAAGCTTCATGAGTGCTGGTAATAGGGGTAGTGGTTGGTGGAAATTTTCATTATATTTGGATTATACAAAACAGCAGTTACTCAGAAGCTTGCCACCTCTTCCAAGCATAGGAAAATATTTCCTGGTTCCTGGTGTTGTACTCAACATTTACTTCTACATCTGAATGGTGAATACATGTGCAGAAACAGGAATTGACTGTTAGTCTGTTAATGTTTTACATTCAGTCAAAATAGGACAGTGTAAATGCTGTTGATTTTTACTAGTAACAGCAGAGTTTTAGTTACTGGGCTAATTTGGACCCAGCAATGCAGACATAGTAATTGAAAATTTCCTGTGGCTTTTCTACCATCTGCAGTTTGGGGATTAGGGGCCTGTTAGGAGACGTCTCAAATCTTAGAATTTCTTGTGAGCATCTGGAAGCTACTCCAGTTGATGTTGTTGGCTGCCTGGTGCTGTATGCAACCAGATGCCCTTCCCTTTCATGATTACCAAAGTGAATCTCATAAGAGATTTTCTATGTTAATTATATTCGTTAAGCATTTCCTAATTCCTTCTTAGGGACATTTCGTTATGAGGCGTCCAGTTCTGTCAGTGGTTTTGGAAACAGTTCATTTCTAATTAGTCTTTCTATTTATAGCAAACCTGAGATTGCTGTGATCAGTAAGGTGATCACTGTTCAGGACAGTCATTCTGAGAGAAGCTTAGTTACAGATGTTATACACTTACTTTATGGCATCCTTTAAGTTAACTTTAATTGTATTGACCTTTAAAGAGAATTTTAGTGAAAAATCTAAAATTTTTATCAAGGAGGGGGAAAAAAAAAATCCAGAAGTTCTTAAAATTATGTGTAGGTAAATAGCACTGCGACTGTTGCTATGGTGAAAGGGCCCTTTTATTAGATAATAGTAATATGTATTTTTTCACTATCTATAAATAAATAAATAAATATCATACTGGAACTGCAGTCTTGTCACACAAGCACTATATGCCCATATAAAATTAAGAGGAAATTGTCTTCTGCACATTTGTGAACATAGTTTTCTTTGTTTTTTGTGGAAAGAGTCTGTGTTAAAGTTTCTGACATTGCAGCCTTAGTACCAGAAAATGCAAGAACGAAGACCACTGTAAAACTGAAAGCATATATGTGAGTTTTTGCTGCAAGAATGTCTTTTCCATTAGAAATACAGACTCAGTATCATTGCTGCCCAACAGCTGCTGCTTAGAAACTCCACCCCGAGGACAGCAGCTGAACCACTCTGTAGACTAAATTAGGATAAGAGTGTCTGATGAGCATCTGAGAATGATAGCTGAAAGGCAAAGCTCATGACAGCTGGATCAGTGAATATAGACATTCATGCTTAGTGTTCTGCAAAGACCAGCATTTGAGGTCCTGGTGAATAAATAAGAAGCATAGAAGTGTAGAGAAGACACAGGATGCATTTTCAAACGTGGCCTATAATTACATGCACCATTTCATGTATGTGGTACTAATTCCATACATAGTTTCTAGCATGAGTAGCTAGCATCCTTACCTGAGTATGGAATTTGTATGTGACTCTTCTTTGTGCATATGCAAATTTTCACACACAATCATCTGAAAAATAGTGAGGGCACCTTGTTGTATGTAACATACACAGATTAAGGCTGTCCCAAAATCATACCCAACTCTTACAACCTGGGATGGATATGTGTTCTGGTTATGAAAGAAATTATTGGACAAAATACTTAGCATTCTCCAACCATAATGTTTTAATTTAATTTCTTTCTCAGTTCTTGTGTGTTCCATCCAGAGAGTATCTCAGACACTGCATTGATTTAAAGCAGACTCTTCAACTAGGTATTGATAATATTCTGTACAACTCAATGTGTCTAATGAAGCAAGGCATGCTACCTTCAGGGCTATAGCTATGGCTTGGCATAAAAATATGACCTTGACATGCTTTGAGCTGCACAGTGAGCTAGTCGATAGGAAATGACTACAATTTGTAGTCCTATACATTCACAGAGTCATGATGTTCCCAAACACAAGGAGAAATAAAAGCCGAAAAGTGGCTTATCACTCTTCAAATATCCAAATAAATTATATTTCCATTTGCTACAGTATGAAATAATCTTTGTTAGCAAGTCATATATAAATTGGGATGATCAGACAATCCTTTCAAGGGATTAATGGAATAGACACAGTCATATGTTAAATATGGTCATCTCAAAGGAGGTTGCTTCAAATTTTGGGGAAAAGAGTGACATTGGTGTTAAAAATTGAGGCAAATAACTGTCATAGTTTTGTTCATAACTTACTGTAAACAATGGGCACAATGCTAAAGTAGTGCATTAACTTTTTTGTGTCTGTTTTTTATGTAAAACTTTACAGCTGTTGTAAAAAGACTATTTTAAAGTTTGGTTCTGAGATGCTTTTGCAAATCATACGGATATTTTTGAACTACAATATATTGGTCTTTTTAAGTGTGCTTCTTTTCCTGGTATGACAGGGTAATACATTAATTGTGATGGAAATATGTCATTTTAAACTAAAATCTTTACACCAAAGTACAGTTTGTAGCTTAACTGACTTAAATTCTTGGCATTCAAAAGTTACATGGGTCAATAAGGTTAAAGACAATAGGCTTCTTTAAAAACTTGCCTCCATTTACATGTCTCCCTTCAGTTTATGTCAATGATTTTGATTCTTAATCTCCTTTCAAACTAGTAGATTAGTCAAAAATATGCAGAGGTGAAATCTTTCTCCATGTGTTTCTTGTCTCCATTTTCAGTATTAGATGTGTATTTTGACCTTAGCTGTGCTGTTGGTTTAGATCTTGGAGTTTGCTACAGTAATAGGTAATGTCTGTGGGGTTTGCTGCTATGTGTTACTCATCACTGCTTTCTTGGTTGAAGTTTTAGGTCTGTGCTTTTTCTTGGCAGCATTGGCTTTAGCTCTTCTGGCCAGCTGGATGCATTTGAGACGCTCTCAGAGATAACTGCTGAGCACGTGTAGACTGCTGTTAGTTTCCCAGAGAGCACCAAGGCTCTTATTATACTACTGCACTTACCCCGTTATATGAAGTTAAATATGCTTTTGTTTCCTGGTCTCAGTTGGGTACCAGCTAGCCCAAGAACATACAGATCTGTCCAAAATGCCTTCAGGCCTGGTCTTTTCATCAGCTCTTTCCCCAGTTGTCTTTTGTCTTAGATAAGACTTGGTATCTTGCATTCCCCTTTTGTAACAAACTGGCTTTTCCCATTTGTGACTTACTTCACTCTTCAGCACACTTTTTACTCATCCTTCTCCTTCTGGGACCTTTTTTTTCTGGAAAGAAAGCAACCTAAAGCGATTCTCAGTTACTCTTTTCACCAGTTCACTAGGTGACCTATTACTTTGACATTTTTTTGTGAATAAAAATACCACGTACATTGTAGTAGGTAAATCATGATCACGGTCCTGATCTTTCAGGCAAGTCTGATGATGGTATGCTGTGTATGGATTTGTTATACTCTTTATATGCACTTTACCCTCAGAAAATATTTATAAATGTTTTATATACTTAGAGTTTCAGTAGATGCTATAGTCACGTAGTTAACTACACTGCATACTGCATAAAGTAGTTTCACTTATACTTTTTAAGGAGTCCAAATTCAAGACACAAAAAAGAAATCTCACTGTGAATCATCCAGTAGAGTTTACATTCCCACACATTTTGGTATTGCTGTTGCATGAAGGGAGATGCATCATTTTCCCTGGCTTCAATAAGTCACGCAGTGCAAGAAGATGAGTGAGATGTAGACTTTATTTGTTTTAAAAATGCTTGTCCAAACTCAGAGCTTTGCCTTTGATTCAACAATCTTAGTGAAGAATTTGGCTAGATGTTGAACATCTGTGTCTTTAGCCTTAATGAAAAATGTGAATGAAGAAAAAAAGGAGCTCTACAATTTAGCTATGACGCATTTGCGTGCTTTGCCTCTTAGGCTGCTCTGACTGCTTAGGGTATTCTTCCCTGTATGACATAGGCCAAACTGCTTCCAATATGTTACAGGGCCAGCATCCAAGTTGCTGCCGCCATAATTTACTTCAGTATAGAAATCCAGTCACTGCTCTATTCTATAGGGAATCTAGACAGGACAGTGAGCTTGGAATTTCTGAAATTCATTAAAGGCCTATAGAAGAAAAGTGAATGTGCAATGAGGATACAGATAACTGAACAAAGTGCAGGACTGTGCTAGCTCTAGAACAGACAACACATAAACATGGCACTGTACCAGAGCTAGTAAGGATTAAATATATTTTGTTCTGTAGTATGCTTTAGAAACCTGGAGGCTTGGAGTGACATTAGCTTGAGGTTTCTGTGCCATGCTGATTGAATTTTACACGCATACACAGAAAGCCGTATACACTAAACTCAGCAATTAAATTATTATATGTCAGGGTTCTTCAGATGACTTGGAATACCAGTCTAAAGATTGTATCCCAGTTCTGGGTTTTCTGTCATTACATGCTTGGCCTCCGTGGGAATTCTGCTAGAAGGTGTTGACACTTGCACATACAACTCTTGTTAAAGAGCATTTACTTGTGCATGCTCTGTCTCATTAACAGACAGCACTGTATCTCTGTTACTATTAGTAAAGTTTAGTCAAGTATTTGTCCGTTTACTCCTGATGGCTATTGTGTTCTGAATTTGAGTTTATTCAGCAAGAGTTTTTGGGTGGCCTGTATATGTTTTTCTTGGTTTCTTTTGCAAGTGTACCTCATATTCATGACATAAAAAAAAATATATATAAAAGCTCAAGCCACCCCCCTTCCATAGTTCTAGAAGCCAATGCACAAGAAATTATCCAGTTGTTAACTTTATAGGTAAGTACTTGTTTTCCTTTTCTAAAATGAACATTCATTTTTGTTTTGATTTTTTTTTCTTCTTTGAGCAGCTAGTGAAATACTTGTATGTGATACAAAAAATACTACATATACAGGATGAGATGTGTTTATGTGTATTGCCTGTGGAAATACTATATGCTGTGCATGATGCCATCATCGTGTTCTCTCACGGGCTGGAGTCTTCCATCATCTCTATTTGATATGTGTTGTCATTTACCCCATTGGAGGGGGGAAAGGGGGAGGGGGGGGGGGGGGGGGGGGGGGGG
>JANIJG010025984.1:43494-61821 GCA_024611175.1 Megaceryle torquata
GGCCGTGCCTCCGTTCGCGCAACTGGAAGGTGGGCTGGGGGGCGGGCGGAGGGGGTGGGGGTGGCGGGTCTGCTCCTGCAGCCATCAGGATGTTTACTTGCCTCATGAAAACTATGCTGCTAACATTTTTTTAGTTTGACTAAAGTTTCTTTAGTAACAGTCAACATACAGTTAAGTGTCTATACAGCATGATATATAGATGTATGATGAGCAATGTGTATAATATGAAGGACAAATTAAGAGGCTGGATAAAAGTGAAGGTATCAACAAAATCTGACATTTGGAATTTATTAAAAGTAGAATATTACACAGTAGCAAGACATCCTGGTTCAGCCCTGAGGCTTTGTCACCTTGTCATTGATGTTGCAAGTTTCTTGGTATTGCAGATACTTTGTGTGTGAAATAAGGTGGGGGAAGGGTCTGAAGAAAATTATTTTTGTGTCAGCTCTTCAAATGAGCCAGGCATCCTCATCTACATCTGTTGTTTTCTTTTCCTATTACCATAAACACAACCTTTAATGTACTTTATGAAGACAAACCAATAGAAAAAGGGTCTGTATTTGAGAGCCTTTGAGGGAAAAAAATACTAATAAGTGTCTACGTAGTATTTGCTATAATTTTCCTTTATTTTCTTGTGCATGTTAAATAGTTTATTTCTAAAACTACTAGTACTAGTTTTTCAGCAGACAATAGCTATAAATACCTAAATAGCACATAATATGCATGATGTCTAGCCTTACGTTAGGCTGTGCCCTGTGCCAAATGTTTTAAAGCATTGAAATAAATTAATAACATTTTAATACAGAACATTTTTATTACTCTGAGGGAAAGACTGTTACATCCTTCTGAATTCAGAGGTGCATTAGGCTTGGTTTAGTTGTTTTTTAATTGCTTCTATTTTACAATAGATGCATGCAGTTTTTCAATATTAACATAATTTAATATTTATCATAAAGCATGATCAGTAGTACAGTATCAAATGGTAACTGCCATTATTTTTATTCAACTTGACAGCTAATTTGCAAGCTCCCTCACCTCATGTGATGCTACACCTTTTAATATTCTGGTGGTTGAATCCTCTGACTCCAGCAGGAAATGCAAATTTAATAGGATATCAACAGAATTCTTTTGCATAAGCAGCCATATTCAGTATGTTAGGGGTCAAAGATATTTATAAATGAGTTCCCATTTAATGCAGATGCAGGGGGAGAGGGAGCGGGAGGGGAGAGAGAGAGAAAGAGAGACACAGACAAAAGAAGGAAAGGAAAAATAATCTTGTTGTTTCCACTAGAAAATTTTGTAAGTATTCCCAGTCAGGTATGTAGGAATATCTGACTTTATAGGTTACCAACTAATAGGGCTGCCCCTTTGTAACCACATACCAGACAAGAAAGCTTTGGATGCTTTTACTATATAAAGATATGTTCACATCAAGGAGTTTGACTGGCATTTTTGTAAACAGAAATATTGTTTATTCTTAGAAAAGGAACAACATCTTGTGGCTAGATATGGAAAAATATTTGGGGTGGACAGTTTTGGAATGAATAAAAGAAATATTATGCATAAAATGCTTGACAAAGCAGAAAGTATAAAAATACCCGTGAACTTGCTCCATTGCAAAACTGCAGAGTTAAAGCTTCTTTTCCAGTTCCTACAGTAGCCAAGAAAATATTTAAGCTGCTTTTAAGATAGCTAACTCAGTCCTCAGTTAACTGTGTGCAAGAAGAAAGTGTCTGCTTTCCAATATGCAAAACCAGTGCTAGAAATCTGTTTAATGGGAGGTTTTTCCCTTAGAAATCTGATAGATTTAGGCCTATAGTGCATGCTTAACTTTTAGCTTGGTAATAATCCCATCCCTATACAGAAACACATGTGCTTACATCTCAGAAAAAGACCATGAATTTCATGAGCATATATTAAAGACTTTGAACAGAGCTCTAATATTTTTAAATTGGGAAGCTAAGAGTGGAAACCTGCTACAGGCCTGGTATTAGCCAATATTACAGCTTCAGATGTTTGAATTGGAAGCCTGAATTTCTCAACAGTGTGCACAGCAGCCATGTCTACAAATACACCATAGCAGTGTCTGTAACAGGGGATACATCAACACAGTTGTACATAGAAAAAGAAATTATCTGAAGACAGTAGTTTTGCTTCACCTTCATTTTCTTAATTTGTCAAATTCTTGTGGATTGTCTTGTCAGAAAATTGTGGTGTCATATGGAATAATTATTCTTATTTCACTATAAGCTTTTTTAAACAAGCTAAAATTGTAAGTAAGCAGCTTTTAGGCTGCTGATTCTGTTTACCACTTCGGGAGCAAAGCTCACCCTTGGCTGCCTTATTCTGTGTGAAAAATCCATATATTGTGCCTGAACTATTGGCAGCCACAGTGGGGACTGCAAGGTGCCTAACCAAAGATATGCAAAGCCCAAGACAGTACTCTCTTGATGTTGCAAGCTCAGTGCTGCAGTGTAACTGGAAAGATAGCAGCATGACATGGTATTAGTACAAAGCCTTGAAGCCAGTGTCCTCATCTGAGAACTTGTGGAAATCAAAGGTTATTTTGGGACCTTTGCATCCTCCAGATATGGTTCATAAGATGTACAACAGCCTCATCTGTCTTAAGACAGCAAAGGAAGCTTGCTTCAGGCTATTCTATCATCCAGCTCTCAAGTATTCTTTTTGCCTACTTGTCCTTCTAGGGGAGGGTGGATTTTCAGCAAAGATGACTGTAGTCAGAGTACTAAAATGAGCTAGAGCTGCTCTACCTTTCAAAGGAGATAATCTGCCTAAATAGTGTGCTGCCTGAGCCATGCAAACTGTAGACAAGGCAGGAACAGTGACTTGCTGCCTTACTCTTCAGCTCATCTCTCTTGGGCCAGTGTGTCAGAAAATTGTTGTATTATTTGGACGATGCTTGCTTACGGGAAATGTCTGGTTAAGTGATTGTATGCCATGGAATAAAAAAATCTGGAAATTTCTACAATAGTTGTAAATTTGTTCATTATTTGAGACAAAGTCAGGTGACACTAGAGTTTCTATAGTACTTGGAATTTAATATCTATTCTGAGATTCAGTATTTACTCTGGGAAGGAAAGCAGAATCTAAAATAAGCAGCATACATATCTTAGCATAGTTATTAATCTTGCTTCTGGTGCTTCTTGTGGCCTTCCTCTACGTTGATTTAATTTCTTCTTTCATGAAAAAGTAAAAATTCAAAGCATGCTTCCCTGCTTTTTCTTTTAAGAGTGTACTTTCAAAATTGTGTGGGACTGGGACTTTCTGATGCACTTTTCTCGAGTATAATCTGAACATTTTGTCTTAGTACATGCAGGACGAAAAGATTTTAGTGAAAGGGTTTAATGAATCTCATGAAACAATTGTTTACATACAAAAAGTGGTTTGCACATATGCAGGCTGGGGATATTTCTGAATAGGACCCACAGTCATCTAATTAGACACGCATGGTATTAGTAGGCATTTGTAGTACTCACAGGACTAGTCCAAGGACAAGGGATCCCTGCTGAAAATTTTCCATTAAAAAGATAATTGCATAGCACAAGGCTTTTCTAAAAAGCCTGCCTAAAATCTTTCTTGTTTTTAATTAGGTGCTGAGAATCTAGATCTGAAAGACTTCAAAAAAAATTCTCTTTTCCTAGGTAGTAAAACTGATCATGCTGGCAGTGACTGTGGAATTGTGAAAAATTCAAAGCAGAGTTGCTTTGCTTATAGTTTTATGACATGTTTTATCATCTGATGAGCCTGATGCAGTTGAATGATTGGGATATACTGATGAATAATTTCATATTTTGCATTGCAGTATGACAAACCTGCATGTGGTTAGTTAATAACTACACTACCTAGGTGTATGTTACCAGTACCAGGACGTTCCAAACTTTTTTTTTTTCTTAAGTGAGATTTCTGGAAATCTAACTCTATAGGTCTCAGCTGTGTGAAAACATGACAAAGTGTGAGAAACTGTCCAGTCTGGTATGCCCCTCAGCAGGACCTGATCTGAAAACATGGTTGGGTTGTGTGTTAGGTGGGAAAAGTGTGATCTGTTTATAAAAACCAAACACAAACAAAAAAAAACCAACTAAACAACAGAAAAAAAACACACAAACAAACAGCAGCACAGACAAAACATCAGTTACTGTGAAAGAGGCTGTTAAACAATTAAAATGTCATCACAGTGACTGGTAGCATCGGTGTGAATTACTAACACCAGATAGTTAAAGAGGAGTTTGCACAATTTAAGTCAGAATTGGAGAGCAACCAAAGGCATGATACTGGAGTATCTCTACCATGAAATTTAGATAGGACCTAAAAGAAGTATAGTGAAATTCAGGTAAGTCAGAGGGGCTCAGTGTAGGGATTATGTTGAAATGATCTATTATTCTTTCTCAGCGTAATGAAGTGATGTAAAGACTTAGCTGTAGCCTAGTTATGAAGGGAACGAAAGAAAGACAATATTTCACTACTATACTTCAATGAGTTTCCTTCTATGTATTTATTAAGATTAAATTCTGTTTGGAGTCCATGGCTTAAAATAAATGAAAGGTGAGACACTCAACAGTAGTAGCATATTTCACTAGAACTGTGAAGAGAATCACATCACTCAGAATAAATAAGGTCATGTGGTACCTCTGGAGATCTCCTGCATAAAACATGGCTAATCTTGAAGTTACATCAGTTTCCACCAGACTTTACGTGGCTCACATTTAACTATCCCGAAGGATGGAGATTGAATGGCTGGGCCTGTTCCAGTGCTTGACTACTCTTGTGAAGCTCACTTTCCAAGTCCAAAATTCATAATCACCTGTGTTGTAACATATCTGTTGTACCTTGTCCTTTTACTGGCCTTCCCAATAAGAAATCTGTCTCTTGTGTTCTCTCTAGCTCTTCCTTTAAGTGATTGAACATAGTAGTTAGATCCCCTGGGCTTTCTCTTTTTCGGGCTGAACATCCACAGCTCCCTCAGCCCTTCTGCATGTGTTGTGTGCTCCATGCCCTGACTCTTTTGGTCCAGGCTCTGCTGGACTCACTCCAGTTTTTCAGTATGCATCTAGTACTGGGGTGGTCAAAATTTGATGGAGTGCTGAAGATGTGGTCTCATCAGGACGTGATAAGGGAGAAATGACCACTTCACTTGACCTGCTCGTGATGTTTTTGCTGGTGTAGTTCATATGCAGGTAGCCCTCATTGCCCTAAAGGCATGCAGCCAACTTAAATTCAGTTTGATGTCCACCATGGTTCCAACAACTTGTTTTGCAGAGCTGCTCCTCAGACTGTGTGTGCTGCATGGATTTATTCCATCCCTGGTGCAGGACTTTGTTGAATCTCATGAGGTTCCTGTCAGCCTATTCCTTCAGCATTTGAGGGTTCCTTCCTCCATAACAGCAACTTGCCAAGTCTGGTGACCTTCATGAACTTAAATTCAATGGTACTATTGCCAAGGTGCCTAATAACCCATAAAAAAAAATCTGCACTTAATTTCAATGAATGCTTATTTTTTTTTTATAAAGAGCCAAACTTACAAGACTGGTAAGGTGTCTTTTTGCACCAAAAGTACATTAAATTCTAGAAAGTTGAATACAGAATTTCTGGCAATAAGTTTTCTTGCTCCCTTGCAGAATATTTAATTTCATATATTTAACAAAATGACATTTTGCCAGAGTTCACATTGATTCTTTGTTCTCAGGCTGAGAAATGGGTCCAGGTACCCCAAGGTGCAGTTCAGTACCTAAAAGCATATGGTTAATTTACTCTGAGTCCTTTATAGGTAATTTGTTTTAAGGAAGTCTTAGCAGTCTAAATAAATACGGTGAGAAGTTCGTTAGCGTGTCCTCCACATTGTCCCTCGTGGCAATTGTGAGTTAGTTCGTGTCTCAATTTTACCACTTCTTTCCCCTCGGAAATGTTTTCCAGGCTCCTCTCAAATGCCTTTTAAAAGGTCTCATCAAAAGCAGTGCAGGGAAAATGACTCCTATAAAACCACTGCTTGCTTTCTCTGTTATTAAATGCTTCCCATGTCTGTCTGCCTGGGAGCAGCTACAAGAGCTGCAAAGTTGAATCGAACATACAATAGAGTAGCACTGCTCAGCTAGTTGGATGCTGTGACGGCTCTGACCTCTGAACAACTTGCTAACTTTGCATCCAGTGGAAGCTCAAAACAATGAGTGCCTGTCCAGCTACGCCCAGATTTGTTTCCTGCTATCGTACTTCAAGGAAATCTGCTCTGTGTGGGACAGTGGCTTGCAAAATGTTCTCTAGCAGCCAAACAGTAGTGGCTGAAAACAGTGTGACTTGTCAGTGTTAATGCCCACCCTCTTTGTGCATGAGTCAGACATGCAAAACTGTGAGAAATTAAATAGTTGCTAAACATAGTTAGCCAAGAGGCGTTGGAGTGTGGCAGTTTGCTGTTAATTTAGGTTTATATTCACCTAGCCCAGCATTCTTGGAGAAGGAAGCAAGGGAGAACCTTCTTACCACTGTGGGGAAGAATTACAAAGAAAAAAAGTCCTGTGGTGCATGATTTTTATAAGAAAAAATTCAAAAGTATAATGTAGACAAAGGTAAGGACTGCTTTTCTGTGATTCTCTACAGCTCAAGTTTGTTAGAGTCCTGAAGATTGGTAGATGTTGTGGGGCTTTTTAACGTAGCAACTTTTTAAAATAGCTTTATCAGCTCACATGTAGTACAGAAATTCTCACAGAGAAGAGATTGAGGGAAGGGCTCTTTGTCCTCCCATGTCTTGGAACAAGGCTTGAAAATTAAAAAAAAAACCAAACTTTTTTTTTACTTGCCTATGTGGTGATGCTTATGTAACAGATGACAAGATCAATCTTGGTTACTTCAGTAAAATAATGTTTTTACCAGTGAAATCCTGAAGACCTGTTTTAGATTTATAGATATGCTGGTTAGCTCTTTAGAAAAGTGATTTTGTGAATTAAAAGTACAGGTGAAGTTCTTAAAATAAGCTGCTGTGGTTAGGTTTTCAGAGCATGGAAGTTGATGGAGTGGAGCAAGGCAGGAGCCTTGCTTATCTTTTTCAAGTACCTACTTCTACAACTGTGCTCACTGAATTCAGTTTAAAACTGCATCATTTGCTCTTTTAAAATATAAATATGTAGTTGTGGATTTATGTATTTAGTGTGGGAAAAGAGTGATAGGTTATGTTGCTTTGAGATAGCATGAACAACCATGCTTTGCCTCCAAATCAGGCCATGTTAATGTTGTGAAGTTGGGAAGCCTTTGGATATACTTGTGAGGATGGAAGTAGTACTTCTGTAATGGGAAAAAATTAAACCAGAGATAGTAATTTGCATGGATTTTATACTTTGTACGTATCCCTGTGTGCTTGGCTCTTGTAAACTATATTAAAAACTTAATTGATGCATGGGGAAAAGGGTGATAAAATTGCTTTCTGATACTGACTGATACAACCTTTTTGACAGAGGTCACTTGAATTTCACAGTAAGGTGGTACTTTGGAGAGTTTTGCGTAAAGTTGTATATTCAACTTGTATTAAAGCACTGGTTCTGCTCTGTCTATGAGAAATGAAGACAAATGTTGGTTCCGTGTTATAATTGTATTTATCACAAACTAAAATTGTGAATTATCTGAAATGACAAAAGCCAAGAATTACTTCATGCATGTTAGACATCATAACATGCCACTGAACAGCTTGCATCTGCTTTGTGGTTCTTCTACAAGCAAGTCCTCATATGACAGCATTCAAAATACTGCATGTATGTCCTGAATTTGCTTTCTGTAGGCAGGAAGTTAAAACATTTGTGTCATAGTTCTGTCACCTTCCATATGCCCTATGGTAATACAACAATATATATCATTCTCGATTAACCTTGACAGGCCACTACTACTTTTGATTTACCCTAGAACATTAAGTGTAGCCATGTAGTTCAGTGGGTACTTATAGGTGACTTACTAATGCATGGGAATAGTTTTTATTTATGTAGTATCTTAAAGCTTAAATTAAAAAGCAAGAAACTATGTGTTATGTTCAGTGTCATAATTAGTGAAAGAAATTCTGTGGCATGTAATATCTATTTATGCAGGGATTTTTTTTTTTTGTCTGAAATATTTTTTTTAATAAATATGCACTGATTAAGGGTTGGATCCTAAACTGGAGTAAAGGGGCACTATTGACCTCAGTAGAACTATGCTGATTTATAACAGCTGGGGAAATAGCAGGAAGTATTTACATTCTTCACTATTTCTAAGACTAAAAGATCAAGAGCTGTGAATAGAAGATAAACAGCAAAAAAAAATAAAATCAGTGTTTAAAAAATAACACTTCATTTTGTTTTGGGATAGGTCCCTTTCTTGTTGCTAATATTATCCAAGTAGGCATTCATTAACTCCGATGACACAATTTTTTTACTCTCAACTAATTTAAGTATTGATTTGGTACTATTTATATGAGGCCAGTACACTACACTTGTGCCAAACTTTTGAGGCCATCAAGTATAAGCCCAGTTTCCTTACTTTTTAGCAGAAAGGAAATTATATGAGGTTCAACAAGGCCAAGTGCTGTGTCCTGCACTTGGGTCACAACAACCCAGTAAGAAACTACAGGCTTAGGGAGAAGTGGCTTGAAAACTGCCCAGCAGAAAAGAACCTGGGGGTGTTTGGTCAACAGCCAGCTGAACATGAACCAGCAGTGCGCCCAGGTGCCCAAGGCATCCAACAGTGTCCTGACTTGTCTCAGAAACAGTGTGGCCAGCAGGACTAGAGCAGTGATTGTCCCCCTGTACTCAGCACAGGTGAGGCTGCATCTGAAATACTGGGTTTGGTTTTGGGCCCTTCATTACACGAAAAATAACAAGGTGCTGGAGCATGGCCAAAGGAGGTCAACAAAGCGCGTGAAGGGTCTAGAGAACAAGTCTTCTGAGGAGAGCAGCTGAGGCAACTGGTGTTGTTTAGTCTGGAGAAAAGGAAGCTGAAGGGAGACCTTACTGGTCTCTACAGCTACCAGAAAGGAGGTTGTACCAAGGTGGTCTCTTCCCCCAAGTAGCAAGTGATAGGACACAAATAAATGACCTCAAGTTGCACCAGGTTTAGATTGGATATTCGGGAAAAATTCTTCAGAGAAAGGGTTGTGAATCACTGGAACAGGCTGCCCAGTAAAGTGGTGGAGTCCCCATCCCTAGAGGTATATAAAAGTGTCGATGTGGTGCTGCAGGACAGGGTTTAGTGGTGACCTTGCAGTGCTGGGTTATGGCTTTGACTTGATGATCTTAAAGCTATCTTGCAACCAAAATGAATTCTATGAAAAGTACAGGAATTGGTGCTGCATGCTTGCACTAAGCACAGGTTTTCTCCTTGGAGGAATCTAGCACACAGTATTTTCTTCTATATGCTTCTGGAAATGAAGAGGTCTTATGCATACATGGGCAGCTTTTGTTCAAGTGTAGGTATTCAGAAGAGGGTTGCCTGATGCTCACTAGAAATGGGGTACATAATAGCTGCCTTCTACAGCTACTGATGGAACATATGTCTGAGGTACATATTTGTGTCTTTCTAGCTCATTAACTAGGTCATAGCTTTATCTAGTATTAGTACTTCCAAAACCACTGAACTGAAGCAAATCATCCAATCTCCAAAGATGCTGGATGGAGCGGAAGGATGAATTCTATTTACCAAGCAGCACTCGGGCCATGAAAGAAAATAGGATATTCAATATAAAATAGGAGCGTCAAGGGCACAAGGGAGCAGATAATCACTTTTGAAACCTATGGTTCTGGTTCACTTAATACTGAGAAGTGTTTGCTATTTCAGGGTTTGTGCACTTTGTAAGAAGTTTGTAAAAACTTTGTAAAAATTCAGGTTTCTTTGGACAACATATTGACTAAGAGTCAATCATTCACTGCTGATATATTCATAAGGCCTTGCCTTTTACTCTGCTTTTTGTTTATGCTGATGCTACTCAGCCAAAGACAGTACAGAGCAATTCTGCACTAGAACACAGAGCCAGCTTATGGCCTTCCTTAGACCTCCACAAAGGTTGTAAACACATCTATTGCCATGTCTACTAATGGAGTGTTCTTGAATGTGACTTTTGTTTGAGAATTGCAGGCTTTCTTACTGGGAGACTGAATCATATATCTTGAACTTGTTCTAAATAAATGCTAGCATTAAGAAAGGGAAGGTGTTTTATTGGGGGGGGGGGGTGGGTTTTTTGGGTTTTTTTGGTTTGTTTGTTGGGGTTTTTTTTAATATATATAAGACTATTTTCACTAAAATAATTTATGTAAAACTTGAGATCTTTTTGCCCATTATTTTAATTGATGGACTGACTGGTTCATTTTTCAAAAGCTCAGGATGTACGGTAATTTCACTGACATGATCACTACAGAGTATTTTCTGAAGTGGTCATTCTTGAGAATGCTTCCTTCCAGTTATCACAGGTTCTATGTAGTCTTATTGTAGAACTTAGTGATGAGTTCCACAGTTACTATATCATCGTGCCTATAGCCCTGGGATTTGCAAAAGGTGTTTAAAGATTAATCAACCTCCCATGTAGGAACACCGTTTGCAAAATAATAGAAAATTTACAATTACCTCTGCAGATCTTGGCATTACTCTTCTGTCTGCAGAAAAATGTGGAAACAGTAACTCCATAGCTGCTGTACTCCATTGTGAGGATTGCTGGTCTGCTGCCTCAGCTGGAGAGCCTTTGTAACTTAGGAGTACTGAGAAGCACCCCAGAAAGTTGCTGTGCAAACTGAGAACATCGAGAGCACCCCAACACTTCTTCCTGCCAAAAATCCTGTGCTTTTTCATATGGCTAAGCTGAAAGGAGGAGGTGGTGGGCTGCCATGGTAGTATTGAAGCAAACACTGTTCTCATCATTGATCAGCATAAGGAAGGTCTGAATCTTGTTTAAAATTTCTGATTTCCATACAGTTGGAGGTGAAAGCAACAGAAAGTTAAAAAACGTAACCATCTTTCTGTTTCTCTAGTTTCCTGACAGTGAGATTTATTTATAGTTAAATTTCTGGTTTTCAAGCTATTCAAAATAGCATTTCAGAGGAAAAATTACTGTAACTTATGCCACGGAACCAGTATATTAATTAAAATAATGGAATGTCATCTACCTTAATGATGATTTCTTTTTCTGACCATTCCTAAACAAAACCAGTGTGTCACCATGTTAGCTTGTACACATTCATGTGAGATACATGTGTTAAAGTTGAAGTCTGTCTCCTTGTTATGTCACTGAGGGTTGGCCTACAGTTAAAAATCAGTTGCACTCTACGAGCAAGTAACAGTGGCTTTTAAAGTGGGATACAAGGCAGTGCACTGTGTGGTAGGTGATTGTACTTCTAGAACTATAATTGTGTGGGAACTGAGAACATTTGCTAAGGGAATTGTAGCTGCTGTTGCCATATTAATAAACACATAAATAAGCCTAATAGTATAAACCCAGTGTTAAAATATTACATCCACCAGATTAAGGAGAGGACGTGATTTTATTAATGATATTAAGTAAACAGAGAGGTGGTTCGTGAAGGAAAATATCCTGTCATGCTCCGTTATGTTATCTGTCCTTTGTTATTCACACTGCACTTGTAGAGGTTGAGTAGCTGGTATTACAGCAAGGCATGTAACTGATCTACACATTTTCATGAAACAGATACCATCTCATGTGCTAGCACACCATGAATTAGTTGAGTGACACTTAAAATGCAGAATGCTGAGCCCTCAATAGCACTTGTGATGGTATTAGAAATGTGGCTGCTGCTGGTAAAGTTAAACTAATCTGTTAACCTCAAACTAATATTTCATTCAGGACCAGTACTAAACCCCCTAATTTAATTAAGGATTCCTGTTGGCATCAACACTCCTGGGGACTGTATACATGGCAGAGTTTCACTAGGTGGTTTCAAAAGCAAAACAGGCAACGTATTGTCATACTAAGAAAAACAAACCTTGTGTTGAAACTTCAAAGCATTCAAACATTTTGTTTAGAACTGCATTATTAATCTCTGTAAACTAGCTGGAATGGACTGATGGTTTCTTTTATTAATGAAGTAATTCGTCATTTCCTGGTTTAAGATCCTGTTTCAAGTTTCTTGTCAAAAGCTAGAGGTCATGATTCTACAATGTAATCATTTTGTTCACATTAAAAATTCTGGTTGCCTGTAATTAGGAAGGTTTGGACTCAGTGTGTGGAATACAGTTGTAAACTTTAAGGCAGCTTTGTTAGGAATGTGACTTTTTACTTCCCATTACAAAAAAAAAAAGTGTGCCACTGAAAAATCTGTTTGCAGGTGCTCAGTAGAGATTTGGCAGAAGGAGAATATCTGAAAATCCATTCCTATGTCACATGAACAGAAAATTAGAATTGAGTACTTGAATGCTTCTAAATGTTGGAAGTAGTATAGAGAATGAGTGGGACTATTCATGTAGTTGCTAATGCAGTGAATGCAAGAGCAAACCGAAAATAAGGTGATGGCGTTTGCTATTCTTCCAGACCCACTATAGATGGATCTTTGCAGAGGAAAAGGCTGCCTGTCTAGAAGACTGAGGGAATAAGAGCAGTAGACTGTGACAAATAGCCTCTGGCAGGGGAAGGGGGAATTTGATTTGGAGGGTAGTGGCAAGGAAAAATGGGATTTAAGTGAGTTGAACAGACTCGGAGTGGCTAGGAAGGAATCTGGGGCTGAGAGTTGAAAAGTTACTGCATCTGCCTACCTTCCTTGAGCTGAAAAGGTGGAGGTTTGTCTAGTGACTCTGGAAAAGTGATTTAGAGGTTCCTGTGGTGCCAGATAATGAGACTCCAGTATTTCCCCTTCCTTTCAGAAGGAAAGAAAATCTAGAAGGTGACACAAGAAAGAATTATATTAGCATTGTGAAGGCTGGGGGTAGGAAATACCATTTAAAGTACATCTGCTCTGCTGCTTCAGTTTGTTCCCACTGTGCAGATAGAGTTATTTCAATAGTTGGTTTTTTTTTTTCCTTTTGTTTCTGCACATCTGTGGCTTCATCCAGAGCACAAGATGGTTCTCCTCATGGAATGCAGGAGCAGGTTTGGATAAGGAATGGAGTCAGCAGTAGGCTCTTTAGGATCCTTCCATTTGCTGCCAGTTTGCATTGGTATTAGGGAATGAAATAGGAGACTGAATACTCATCCTGGTTTGTGCTCCTGCTGCTTCCTTCCTGTGGTAGTGGGTGTTGTGCATTATTGTGGGAGAGCACGGAAAGCTCCCACCTGTGCCTGGCTGGCAGGCAGCTTGAATTGCATTGCGTAGCCATGCTTGACAGTGCTGTACAGGCACCCAGATGCCTCTCAGGTGGCTCCTAACTTTGTTCCATGTTGGCTGTACGCCTGGCATAAAGCTGTGGTCTGTGAAAGTACTAAGCACACCTGTCTACAGATACAATGGAGGGGAAGTTTGGTTAACACTATTAATGTTCAAAGTATTCTGACAAGTTGGACCCAAAGTATCTTCAGTTCAGTTGCCCAAAGTTACTGAACTCTTCATCTTCAATCTAATACTTCAGTGAGGGTACAGTGGCTTTCTGACCCAAAGTTAATTTACTTGACATGCATAGATTTTACAATGATCAATGGTTAAGGCAAACCTTGAGGAAAACTAACAGTCATAAAGGTTCAGTGCTGCATGCTGGATAACTGTCAAACGTGGTATAGCTCCTTACGAACAGAACATCATTCTTTCTGTACACAGGCAAAACAATTGTGTTTTGGTTTGGTTTTTTGGGGTGGTTGTTTTGGTTGGTTGTTTTTTTGTTTGTTTTGGGGTTTTTTTGTTTTGTTTTTTTAAACAATCAAAAGTTTAGTTACACCATTAAAACTCTTTAATTGCAGTGTATTAAAAGTTACATGTATGTGTAGATTGCAGGTGAAATACAGACGTGTGTGTATGTACGTGTACAGGCACTTTCTGTATGTGTTTTACCTGAGCACATTTTCTCACTAAGTTATACTGAGGATTATGCGACGTTCAGAAGTATTCCTTAGAGACAGGTCTTTTAATTTTGCAGAATGTATGTGGTCAGTGCGATTATGTTCTCTGTGAGCTGAATGAGAATTCCATTTAAATGTTCTTGAGGTTATTATGAATATATGATACAGCTCATAGAATTATTATTCCACCTATTGTTATTATGAAGTCAGAACTGAGAAGAGGCAATCGTGTTGATAAAGGATGATCTTGTCTCTGACCTTCACTATCTGGAATGCTGAACCAAGGCATTAAGAGATTTCTTTCTCATTTAAAAGCAGGAAGAATAACAAGAGAGTCACGTGATAATGCTTTATTCCTCCTGGAAAATCAGATATTGAAGATGTTCAGATAGGTGCATCTAAGCAAGTCCAGTGCTGATTCTTTTAGGTGTATGAGTAGATTTGATTGGCATGTGAAGACCAGATAATGGCTGTAAGTTTAATTGTTTTAATAGTGCATCTGTTTCATTAAACCCTCTCCACAAAAAGATTTTAACTTGCAGCAAATTTGAACATAAATATCCTTTGGTATCCCTCATTTTAATTCGTACATGCATCCTTGGACAGTTCTGAGAAGATGAGAGCTTTTCCCATGAGTGGTTTTCAGCAGCAAGATTTGATAACTGTCAGTGAAGGTCCTGATAGTCTCTTTCCCACTTTATAAGCCAATTCCACTTCCCTTTCAGTGCCTGATTTTTTATTTTTTTTTTTTCCCAAGGTCCTCTAGGCTATCTCAGTGAGTTCTCCTTCATGATCAGAAGCAAGAATGCTAAAGCAGTCTGCCTTTGAAATTAAAATTGCCAAATAACTGGCTATCAGTAACAGAAATCATTGCAGTATTTTTTAATAAAACACATTGACAATTTGATATAATTTCAAGGTGCAATTGCATGAAAGGCATGTGGAAAAGAACTATTGTATTTTTTTCCTTCCTGTTCCGAAGTGTGTTCTGAGTTGCTTTGTAGACTTACATTTGCCTTTGAGTCATTTCTTGGCTTCTCATATCAGCCAGTATCATTCAGGGTTTTTTGTGTGCTTGCCTGCTCTCTTGCCAGCTGTTGCTGTCAAATGCTGTAATATTTTTTCCCAATATAAAAATTGTTTGCTTTCTTTCCACATTTCTGTGAAGACTGAGCCTTTTTATATGCCTAAATTCTCCTAATTCTTCCTATACCAGACTGCTTAACCTTTGTGAGTTTTAATGTTATGCTATTTCTGACTTGCTCTAGAGTCGGTAAAGGATGAGCTCAGTAGCAAAACTCTTAAATGTGCTGGTGGGCAATTAAGAATTGAGAGGGAGAGAGAGAAAGGTGAGTATCCAGTTCTTAAAAATTAGCCAAATCTCTAGAACTTTTGATATTCAGTTAGGGGGTACAGGTAGCTACTATTAACAGTTCTGAAGTACGTGAATTTAAGTGTGCTCCCAGTTGTAACAGTTTGTAGTTCTTTCTTTGGCTATTTATACTAGGAAGGATTGCAACTTTTTTTGTTGCATACAGCATTGAGGCATGGTTGGACTTCATGAGGTATGAAGCCAGCTGACAGTACGGTGCATGTACTAGCGTTGTAAACAGTAGAAGTTGCATTATTTTGATGCATATTATCTAAATTTGATGCATATTATCTAAAGAAGGGGATTGAAGCTACTTGAAATGAAAAATGGTGATTGTGTCCCTTGGAAAATGGAAATATATAGCATCAGTAGAACATACAAATGCAAGCTTGCAAAGGTGATTATTCTGGTTTTCATGTGTTGTACGTAAGTTTTCATTTGTTTTGAGAGTACATTGTATTGCTGCTGCTATTTCCTTTCCTGTAAACAGTTAAGTCTCCAGTGGGACTACAGTTATGCAAAGCAATGTTAAGATTCTTCAGAAATGGCAAAATGTGCTAAGAGTTAATGAGTTAAACTGGGTGGTATAAGGCAGATTTTAAAGCAGGGAGGGAAGATAGAAGTTTAAAGCATTTGTGTTGCTTTGAAGCCTTTAAATGCCAAGTGATTTAGGCATCGAGGTATTGAAGTCTTAACAGAAGCTGAAAGAATTTACTCTTTCAAAAGGCAACTCTGGAAGACTCTTGATGAGTCTTACTCATTTGGTTTTAAGTACAGTACTACTTAACTGTTACTTGATCTTTCTGTCACTAAAGTGACAGATATGAAGTCAGTATGAAGATTGAAAGGCTACGTGTAGTTCCTTGAGCAGCAGAACTGAAGAAACCTTATGTCCGTTCAGGTCAACAGTGAATAAATCTGCTCTTGCTTTTTGCTTCACAACTATGCTTCTTAACCTGAACTAAAGTCTTCTGATCAGTCCCCATTTTACTGCTCTTTGGTTCATGTTATTGTGTGTAAATCTATAGCTACCAACAAAGCTAATCTGGAAGATGGGGGTCAGGGAAGGTGCCTGACATGTGTCCTCTGCTGAGGTGCACCTGGTCTGCAGGACCAGAGCAGAGCTGATCTGAAGCCAAGCCCCTCAGTGGATATCAGGCTTCAACACCTACTCTTTTGCTGTAGAAAGTTACTCCTACTTGCTGATGTTGGCATAGCCTTTGGAATTGAATCACATCAAGGCTGTTCTGCGAGTTCGAATTGTACTAGTCATCAGAGAATCCATGCAAAGCTTGACATGAATGCTTTCATAATGGGAAAAGCTTGGTTTCAAGTCTGCACCTTTTTAGACAGCAGAAATATTTTGCTTATTTTTATTGAATGCCTGGTGTCTAACAAAGCAAAATTTATATGGGAGGGGTAGTGTGGTGGAGGTGTAGTTTTGTGGCTAGGATCATAAGGCATATGGATTGATCCACTTGCAGCTTCTAACTCTTCCTATATGAATTCACTTACCTCTAATAACACTAAGCTATATTGCCCATTTTGCTTTGTTAAGTTCTGTATTCTCCATAGGAATTCCTCACAGAACTTGTAAGCTCTTAATGTTATTGAGACCTCTACATCTCTACCAAATGTAGGCAAAATTGGCTGAAAGTTTTAAGCAGGGGCATTGAAACTTTCCCTGTATGTTCCCATCAAACCGCTACCTTAAGAAATAATGACTTAAATAGTCCAGTGAATATCTTCTTATTTAATCTTTTAAGTTATAGTGATACTTTTTGTCTTTATGAGCATGTTACAAAAACTTCAAAACACAGTCTTGCTACTTCAGCATACTTACTAAGAGTATGTTAAGGAGTCTTATATCACTCCACACATTGGTCTGACTCTGTTAGCTAGATGTAACATTACCTAACTCTTCCTGAGCATCTGTGCCTGAGCAGAACTGCCGTGCTACCCATCCCAAAGTAATATGTAAATGAATGCCACAGGCATCTATCTCCTGCATGGGCTCTGGATACCTGACAGGGGCTCATTTGTGCACACAAAGCATCTATGTTTACCTCATAAGGGAACATTCAGAAAGACTGAGAAGATGCATAATGCATCTTAGGCACTATGTTGCAGAGAAGGCGGAATTGCTGAACACTTTCTTTGCTTCAGTCTTTACTTCTAAGACCAGCCTCTGTGAACTCCAGTCCCTGGTTGAAGGGGAGAGAGCCTGGGGGAGGGATGACTCTCCACCGGTCAGTGAAGACTGGGTGAAGGACCAGTTACATAAGTTGAATGTACATAAGTCCATGGGCCCTGATGGGATACACCCAGGAGTGCTGAGTGAACGGGCTGATGTTGTTGTCCCACCTCTCTCCATTATTTTTGCAAAATCATGGCAGACAGGAGAGGTGCCAGAGGACTGGAGGAGAGCCAATGTCACTCCAGCCTTCAAAAAGGGCAGGAAGGAGATTCCAGAAGACTATAGGCCAGTCAGCCTCACCTCCATCCCTGGAAAAATAATGGAGACGCTCATTCTGGAGTTCACCTCTAGACACATGGAAGAGAAGAAGGTTATCAGGAGTAGTCAGCATGAATTTACCAAGGGGAACTCATGCTTGACTAATCTAATAGCCTTCTATGATATTGTAACTGGATGGATAGATGCAGGGAGACCAGTGGGCGTAGTCTATCTTGACCTTAGCAAGGCTTTTGACACAGTCTCCCATAACATCCTTGTGGAGAAACTCGGGAAGTATGGATAGACTAGCAGACAGTAAGATGGATTAGTAACTGGTTGGACAACAGAGCCCAGAGAGTGGTGGTCAATGGTGCCAAGTCCAGCTGGAGAGCTGTAACTAGTGGAGTCCCCAGGGATCAGTGCTGGGCCCGGTCCTGTTCAACATCTTTATCAGTGACACTGATGATGGGACAGAGTGTGTTCTCAGCAAGTTTGCTGATGACACAAAACTGGGAGGATTGGCAGATACACCTGAAGGTTGTG
>JANIJG010025984.1:79087-101130 GCA_024611175.1 Megaceryle torquata
TCCTCCTGACACTCAGCCCTCAGATATTTATAAACATTTATCAAATCCCCTCTCAGTCTTCTCTTCTCCAGACTAAATACACTAAATATAATACTGTGTAAGTGGATGAATTATAACAATCTTCCATTTATTTAGTTTGATTACTCCAGACATCCACATTATTCAAGGAAAGCACCACTGAAATTGTAATAATAATTTTAAGTTATTAAGACCTCAAATTCAGGTCTCATTTGAAAGCAGTATTTCTTATAGCACAGTATATGTTGTCAGAAAATTAATTGTGTGGGAGACCACAGACTGCTAATTTGCCACCTTCAGCTTCAGTAGCACTTGCTGTTTCTTTTTTAGTCCCTGACTCAGGATTGCAAGTTCTGCCCACCCCACTTAGCAGCCTGTTCACATAATGTGTTACTTTTCCCAACCTCATACAATAGTTTGTCTTCAGATCTGTAAATTGTTGAGGCAGGATAGTATCTCCCCCTGTGTTTGGACAATGCCTTGAGGGCTTTTCAGCTTTGAGAATAAAGAAAAAACATGTTTGGTTGGAAAAATCAAAGTATCATTCAGATTTGGAAATAAGATGTGTTATTGGAACAACTAATTGGGTTTTATGGTGAAATTCAGTGAAACTGCTATGACCAACTAAATTTACATGAGCTGGGATGTTTTTCAAAATCCGTGTTCAAGAACCTAATCTGTGAAAGTGCTTCAGCCTGCTTTATACTGAGGCTGAAGCACCAACATCTCAAAAGCACTTCCAAGGTTAAAATCCATAGTCTGTATGAATGTTATGAGTAGACTGCTACCAGCAGTGTTGTTAGTGCTTAGGTTTTCTAGATTTTAAAAAATATTGTTTAAGTGGCAGCTTTAGCCGTATTCTTATAACTTCCATGATGATAACAGCAGTGTTGTAAGTTGTGTAGTAGCTAAACTTTTCTTTCATAGTTGGGTTGCTATGATGATAGCAATATAGAGGTCTACTAATCACTATATATATATATATATATAAAATGGTTTGATTCTTATTTCCTCACAAAAGCTTGGAGATCTTACAATGATGGAAGTAGAGAGACACTGAATGGAGATGCTTGTAGTTCATCACTTACAGCAAAAGGTTTTAGGAGCGTGCGACCGAATCTGCAGGAGAAAAAATCACCAACTCAGGTAAACACACTAAATTTCATGCTTTGGCATTTGTGTGGGGGTTATTCTTTGGAGATAGCATATATAGATGGGATACCTCCATGGAACACTGTCCTGATGGCTTCCAGATAGTGTGAATCACCTATTCCTACGAGTTGTTACAAACTGGTTCACTGCATAAAGTGTACTCCACACAGGATGCATGCCTCCAGGTTAATTACCAGAAATTGCTTTCAATGAACAAGACAGCCAGCTAAATAAAATTAGGTCATACGCAAATAAAAGCTTTCTAGGAGTGTTCTCAGACTTCAAAGAGTATTTATTAATATTTTACACTAAGAAATGCATGTCATCAAAATAATATCTGATAATAAAGGTTTATTAATTGTAAGGCAGACAATGTTTCTGCCTGTTCTGCAGAACAAAATAATTAGAGCACACTAAAAAAGAACTTACTTAGCTTGAAAACATATTTAGCTGCCCAAAAAAAGATCAACATACCAATGTCAATACCGTCTTTGTTATTATTTTAATTCAAAGATTTAGGAGTCTTATTGTGTTTTATGTATGTGTGTTACTTGTGAATAACAGTTTGTTACCTAAGATCATGGAGTACATTTTGGAAATTGCTTGCATATCTGAAAAAAAAATATAGTAATAATTCTTATTCAGTGTAAGAATTGTTTTATTACTTTTTTTTTTAAGAAAATGGACTATTGTGGGCTTCCTTCTGATCCCAGTTTTCTGTGAGCAAATGGAACATGTGGCTTTCTAAATACAAGCTGTACAGCCTTGCAGAAGGTGGTGGGAATCAGTCCAATTCCATTTTCCATTGAATTGAGCAATGTTGGGATGAAGCCCCTTAAGTTGCTAGTTCCTTTATTTAAAGATAAAAGTCAAACCGAGTTATATCTCCTGCTAATGGTTTTTTTTTTTTTTTTTCTGTTTCTTCTTCAATGTTATTTTGCTGTGTGTGGATGCTTTTGGCAAATAAGGCACCTCTGCCACCCCTTAGAAAAGAAAGTTTTCGGAAAGCAAGAGTAACTAATTACAAGAACGAAATTAATCTCCAGGCAGTAGCAACTGGTCCAGCTAAACACCTTCCCACGGATACTGCCTATTACACTAACGAGAAGTCTGTCCAGAAGACAATGTCTTCTCAGATATCTAACACAAGTGTGTCCTATGCACAAAAAATCATTAAACCACTAACCTCAATCTCCAGTGCAGGCGCAAGCACAGAAGTTGGTATTAGTACTACTCTCCATCAAGGCCAAAGGCAACAGTCTCAAAAACGTAGGGTATCTACCCTGAAATTAACCCAGACACGTGACCCAGCAAGTAGCATTCATTGTAATACACAGCAACAGCTCAAGCCTGTTGAAGTGCCAGTATTTCCACAAAGGCCTGTCTCACCTGCCTGTAACCCCATGCCTGAGATACACACAGCATCTCTTTCCATTCAGATAGCTCCCATCCCTGACAATAAAGCAGAGCCTGAAATCCAAGAACATCCACCTAGTATTTCTCCAGACACTTCAAAGATGCCTTCAAAGGATTTGGGACAAAAGTCTTCAGTTCTTCCTTCTTCACAGGCTGCAGAATGCCATGTGGTATATTTAATTTTTCCATCTTTTATTGTAGATCATTCATGAATCACTTAACTGTCTGTTTAGTTATACTTACATTATCAAAGTTAGACCTCATGTTTCCTGGGTAAAACTACCTGTCACGTAGATGAAAATAAACTGAATGAAATCTAAATTTTTTGGAAGGGTATTGCAAAATGAAAAAAAAAAAGCTGAGCTGGAAGGTGGACTTTTTTGTTCCTTTGTGAGCACTTTATGGAGTGCAAATGCACAATAGGGAGTTAGTAAATTGTAGGTGATACATCTGCTTAAGTTGCTTTAATTGGGTTGCATTAAAGCGTTACGCTGCCATAGGTGCTTGAAAGATTGAGTATGGATAGAAAAGGATTGGGTTGGGGAAGATTATACAAATACAGCTCTGCCAGTTTGCTAGGGCTACCAAAAATACATTTTGTTGGTCAGTGTTTTCTGCAAGGCTAGTCATTGCTGTCTCCTATGTGTCCTGTGCAGTAGCATTTTTTGAAAGAAAATGGGTTGATAAAATCTTTTATCAGACACCAGAAAACATCACAAGACACTGAACTTCCAAGTCCCTCTTTTTCCCTTATATCCTATGCCAACTGAGATGAAATTTCTTTGTTAAATCTTCTGATCTCATCTAGGAGAAATGGGAGTATGAAGCACAAAGTATAAGATCAGAAGAGTCTGAACAGAGTTTATTGTCATTCAGAAGGTTACTGAGTCAAAATAAGCTAGGGAGCAGTAAAGCAGCAGCAAATATATACTAGGCAAAAGGAGAGCTCTGAATAAACTTTGTAACTCTACTCTGCATTACCTAGTCACATTAAGATTTTTCTATTAAAAAAAAAATTCTAATATATCTACCAATACACCAGAAAGACCTCTGGTTGGAGGTAGGGATTGCTGTAGGTATAGATGTATCTGCCTCACAGCTTTGTCTGAGCAAGAATCCCATCATGGCATATTTGCGTTCATCTAGTTTTGCTGAAATCAGGAAAGTATTGACTCTGAAGTCAATACGGCACAACCTTGCAAAATTAAAGTCCATTGACTGCCCTGTTGTCAATAGTAACAACACATCTGCTCTCTCAGGCTGTGCTTCTTTGAGCATCCCATTCAACCAGGTCTTTACTCTGGAAGCCACAAGTATCTGCATTAGCTACAGGAGAGTTTTACAGGTTGTAATATGTCAATACCCCCCTTCAATTCCCAAGTAAAAATTTTGATCATAACAAAGCTCTGCAAAGTTATATGGTAACAATTTGCAATGCTCCTTTTGAATTCACTCTGTTAACAAATGGGAGCACAGAAGAATTAATCACATTTGTCTTGCTCAAGATTATAGACAAAACTGTCATCTTAAACCTTTCAATTAGGCTACATACATTTAGAACCTTTTCAGAAAAGCAAGTTGCTTTACCTTGAGAAGAACCAGTTTGCTACTTGATTATTTTTGTCAAGCAGAATGATTCAGTTCAAGCAAGAGCTACAGAAAAGAATTCACATCAGAAACAGTAATGAAGGCTGAGCTTTTTCTGATAGATAGGGTAGGTATGAAGATTGTAGGAGGCAGACCTGCAAGCCTTTTAAATATGGGCATCAAAGGAAATGGTCAGACAGTAGAACAGGTGTAGGTGTGGCCAATAGAACTTATGCATCTATGTTTTCTTTTCGCTCAAAAATAGTTGTTCCACCTGTTAGCAATATGATGCATTATATATGCTCAGATAAATCAAAGTGCCCATTTTTTTTATGATCCAGAATAATACTCAAACTCTATTCAGAATGACTGAAAATAATGTACCTTCTAGCTACTTTTTTTTTAGAATTTTAAAAGTCAAAACACATTTTTAAATTTATTTTTATTTCAGAATCTGTTTTAGTTTCACTACGAGGTGACCAGTGTCAGAAATGTAGCTGTGAATTGTTTGGCAAGTCTACACTTATTTTTCTGCTTTTTTTGTTTGTTTGTTTGTTTCAGTGTGTGGGAAGAATGATCAAAACTTTAGCAACTGGGTTTCTTTGAACAAAACAATAAAAATCTTGGTTGATCACAGGGATCATTAAGGAATGTAGCCAGCTTTTCAGACTGCATCCATTTATTGATCTCTTGCCTGCAAAAATCAATTGACATCCTCTCTGATGTTCAACTTGGAAATAAATTCTAAACATTAGTATGAAGAGGTATATCTGGCATCACAGTCGAGTCATGGAGCCAGTGGGTTTTGCTAGCTCTGTGTTAAAATACATACCTAAAAGTAGAGTACAGTTCACGTGAGGTGATGTAAAATTCTGCATTAGGTGAGGTCCCGATGCCATGGGATACTGTTAGAAATAAAAGCTACAGCTCTATGTCTAAAAGCATTTATTTTCTGACTCAGACCTCTCATTGAAATCTTGGAACTGTTCTAACTAATCCCCAAAATTATGATCCCTTTTAGTGCTGTGTCTCATGGTGTTTGTGAAGTTTACAGTTTCTCTCACACAGACAAATTAATTTTCAGTATACTATGCATGATAGTACTTTCATTTTAAAAATAGGTTTAGATTTGCAGGACTTAGTACACCAGTTAAAATACCTTTGTATAGGCAGATCATAGGTTGTTATGTTAAACTGTATCCTCTAGAGATACTCTCAGACTGTAGATTCAGATTAGGTCTACCAGTAATATTCGAAGCTGCCACAGAAACTCTCAAAAACCAAGTACATTTATAAAGACACTGTAAAAACAAACAACTCTCCATCTGCATCTGGGTTTATGTATGCATAGGAGAATGAGGTGAAATTGGCTACTTGTCACTACTGAAGAGGTGGTGAATGAGAAATATCGTGCATGTGTGAGTATCTATATGTGTAGGGAATGTGTACAACTGTATTTTGTCACAAAGCATGGAAGAATACAACCAAGAGAGAGCTTGTATGGTCCCAGTCTGCACAGAACAATTTTGCTGTATTTTTTAATGTGTGGTCTTATGTTTATGCTCCTATTCATGCTTCATTTTAGAGTTTATCTGCTGAAACTTTAGGAGCAAACAGAACTGTGGTATGACTCACCAAGTGACATTTCATAAACACTCCTACACAGAGAAAGGTTAAACCCCTTAAAAGTATATACGAGAAGAGAAGCATTTGAGTTACTCAATATTAGTTTGTTTATATTATTACAGACTCAAGAGATACTGCTGCTCTCTACCACGCTGCAGATACTGGAGAAATAACCTAATGTATTTCAACAGAAAAATCAGAATTTGTTAGTATGAGACTGACGGGCGTAAATTCTGTTGTCCAGATTTATTAGAAGAAAAAGTTCTGAATATATGAAAAATCCTGAGCTGCATCTTCTAAAATAAACACCTGGTATTTTTATATTAATTTTGTTCCTGGGTTCATAAGTGTCCTCTCGTTCTAGATACTACTCTCTAAAACTGAGGATACAAAACATTTGTCATGTTGGTTTGAGTTCCACAGATGAGTGAACACTTGTTTTAGTCCTGGTGTGCTGGAGGAACAAGAACTACTATACTAGATATTTATGAGCGTTTCTTTTTCCAGACTTATAGCTGTAGACAAGGAAAACAAGCCTGGAATTCAAAAACTATTTCTGAATCGGTTTATCTAACACTTTACTGTTTGTTAGGTAATGACAATACATTGAATGCTATAGAAGGTTCCAGTTTGTGGGGGGCAGATGGCAAGCAAAGAAAATTGAGCACATCATTTTTAAAATTAAAATCTGTATCACTAGCATCGTTATTCACAAAGGCTGAATTCCACCTCCTTCTTCTGAGTTTAGAATAAGAGGGCTAGGTGGTAAAAATAGGCATAGGAATATAACGTGCAACATCAGTTTGGAGATTTTAACATCAGCTTTTAATAATTAAAATTATAGGTATTTTTACCCATTTGTGCAAGCGTATGGGTGTAATTTGATTGTCAACTACTAAACTCTGCTATGTATTAACAAAATGAGTTTATTCACTTATCTCTGAGTCTCCTTATCTGTGTCTTGACTGTTGAAGCAAGGCCAGCACTTTGGTGTCATTAGCAATCTCACACCACTCCCTGCAGATCTTGCACTGAAACGATAGATGACTGGTTTTGAAACCCATACTAGGGTCACATGTCTACTTCATCTGAATTGGGTAGCAACTGTATTCTTCAGGCCTGACATTTTACTATGTGATGGAACATAAATGCTTCTAAAGACCAGTAGAAAGCTGCACTTAAGACCTTCAATTCACTTCAAAACTGTGATGACACTTACCTCTCAAGCATTGGTCCACAACCCAAGATATTTGTGTAGTTTAACAAGTTTTTCATCGTAATTGATTAAGTACTTGTTTGGCATTTAATCCGCCTGACTTGTGTTAGTGTTTCTTGGGCTGTAATGATAGCAAACCTAATCTGAAGCACACTGAATGCAACTGGTATTAAAAGTTTTCTGGAATGCATTCAGACTTGTCGTTCTCATGTTTTTCACTGTAATGAAAAATATGGATTAGTAGTAGCCAAACATATCCATTTAGAGTTTGCCAACAGTCCATGTTTTTTAAATGGTGTACTCAAGTTTTCAAAAATAATGCTACTTTAAATCACCATTTCAGCCACTCTTTCCCAGAGTGATGGTTGTATCTGTGCCAGAATTCTAGAACCAGACAGAACTTTTTTTTTTTCTTTAGAAAGCTGAGAAACTTCATGTTAGAGATCAGTACCTAGAATTGCTTCATTCCTTTTCTAACTATGTTTTAAGAATAACTACATTTCTTTGTAAGAATTTGACTTGGAGAAAACAGCTATTATTTGCCAAACACAATTAATTTAATTCCTTAAGAACTCAATTTCACTAGCTCTCTGGATGCACCCTGAATTTCTGTTCTTGTGTTGTCCATCCCTTCTTTTCTTAAGCATGCAGGCAGTCTTCTCAGTTCAAAGCCAGAAGGCTTACTAGGTTTCTCGTGTCTCCAAAATTTCCTGTTATTTTAACAATTTAGAGATCAATTTACATATTTTGCCTCAGTCATATGTAACTTTTGTCTGGGGATGCTGAGAGAATATGTAGCCTCAAGAATGTCAGAGCTTCGTATTGGCTCTGGCTCACAATTGCATATGATCTCCTGGTTCATTTCTTTTCCTGGAGATACTGAGTTATGATATTGTGAGTGATGGTTCTGTCCTCCCTTTATGTATCTGTGAGATGAAATTATGTTTCTTTTATGTGTACGTAAATGCACACAACTTAAACCCCTGACATACTATATGCTGTAGAACTGGCTGTTTCCGATCTGCAGATGATTGCTTTTCATGAAATTATTTTAATAGTATTCTATTGTTCTTTTGAAATTTCCATTGGCAAATTAGTTATCTTTAAAAATTATATCTTCTTTACAGACATACACTCAATTATTGATTTTTCTGATTACAGAGTAATCTGTTCAGATTTACTGTGATTATTTCTTTCTTCGGTTGTAGATTTGAAACATTGCTGTGAATAAGATTTGGATTTTAATCTGTTTGACTAAGTTTATTCACGGGTTTAACTGCATATTTTAACAGCAGCTTCTGGCTAATTCTGTGTACCCACGAGGTCCAGTGATGCCAAAGAGTTCTTTTGAACCATTTCAAAGAAGCAATGGATAGCTGTTCACACACTCAAGATTCTTTTCTGAAATGCTTATTCATAGGGATGGTCCCATTGGCCTCAGTAAGATTATTTATATAAATTCTAGTTACCTCAGCAAGATTTATGGATCTGGACACCCAGCAACCTCTCATAGTAGCACAGTGTGGGTTGTGTTCCAAGTCTTCCATCAGTCTTTAGAAGATATTTTCAGATTTTGCATTAAAATGCCAAAAAGGCATTTTAATCTGATGGCTTGAAAAATTTTTTGAATTATTAAAGACATCTGCCTATTCTGAGCATAGGAAATAACCATAATATTATTGGTAACAATGTGATATCTATAAGGAAATGTTGCTTTTTAAAGTAGTAATTGATGTATATGGTATCTTACTGTCCTATATTTTACATAAATTTAAAATCCCAAACATTCTTTCCCTGCAGCTATTCCAGATTTCCTCAGCCCTTTTAAAAGTGAAAGCATTAGTGCTGAATTAGGCAGTATTTTGACATACTTCAGGATTAAAAGCTCATGGCTAATAGGCAGCATAGAAGGATTTGTGCAGCTGTTTAACAAAGATTGGATGCCAATATGCTTTTCATGTATCTTTAATTCAAAAAGAAGTTGCAGATGCAAAAAGCCAGTTTCAGAACTAGTTTAAACCCAGTGTCCTGTGCCCGAGTTGAAGTAACAGAATATAAAGCTTGTACGTTGTGTGGCAGTTTTCAGAAGCACTCCCATGAGGACATTGCCTTACGCTTTTAGTGAACTATGTTGAAGCTGAACTAGCATGTTTTGTTTTAGAACAAAGTTATCCCTGTCCTGTTCTTGTGTTCCCGGTCTTTGTTGTTCCTCAGATTTATACCAATCCTTGTGTCCTCTAATGTTGAAAAGGCTCCTATGCATACACCTTATCCAGTAGGCTGACAGGGTGCTTCCAGGGTGCTTGGAAATTCTAAGGTTGTCCAAACATTTGTATTAGAGAGGCAGTGGAGAAGATGTATTCGGTCACAAGAGGCAAAAAAAGCCACAACCTATTGCTTGCAGATCATACAAACATCCAATATTAGTGTGTACATTTAGCTTGCAGTCCTACCCATCTGTATATTACTGTCAATCTAGAAATGACACTTGTCCTTTGACAAAGAGAGAGAGCAACATTTACACAGATCAGACTTGCAGATCCTTTTTTCCTTCAACAAATGGAACGAACATGATGTTATCCCTCCTTGTATTTATGTAAAGTACAAAATAGTGTGAACATTCTTATTGCACAACTGAGATCATTAATATAAGCAGTACATTATGAATATTCATCCCCAGCACACTATGGTTTCTGGCATTGCTTCCACTGGTATTTGATGCATTAATTCCTTTTATGTTTTACTACTTTAATATAGAGAGTGATTGATTTATTTCCTAATCCATGTGAATGTGAACTTCCTCGGGCTACTGAAAAAACTTACACTTTTGTAATTCTCCTACACACAGCAAGAGGCAAAGGGAAAAGTTTTTTATTCATTTGGTAATCTATTTCTTTTCTTATTTTTTTTTCCTCAAATCTCAGCTTGGAAACCAGAAAGTAACTGCCCCTGTGATGGAGGTAAATGCTTCACAGACACACAGACAAACAGCAACAGAAGCTTCTCCACTGCCTCTTCCTTCTCCTGTGGTACCAGTTAACAGACCCTCTTTCTCACCAGACAGTGGCACCCATCTAGTACCATATTCTTTGCCAGCGCTTGATGATTTTTTGCCTTCACGCTTTTATAAAAGCCCATCCCTTTCACAATTTTCATATAAATGCCCATACTTAGCCTCCGAAAGTATTATCCACAGGAACGAAACAGCCTCTGTAAGCACAGATTCTGCCATGAGTGAGTGCTCCTCCCGCACAGTGAGTGAGTCCTCCACAGCTATTCTAGATGAGCTGCAGACTTATAGCTATGATACTACTGACTGCTCTGAAACACCTTCCCCAACCTTGAGCCAGATGTCTGCTGTGTCAGATGGCACCACCTTAACCAACACTGCTGCCACTTCTCATGTAATTATGCTTCCTTTTTTTCCTCCTCCATTTTGTTCAAACAGGTTGTCAAAGGGGAAAAGAATTCAAACTTCTCTGTTATACCATTACACAGACAAGTCTTCTATTAGTAGTTTTTTGTGTTTGGAGTCTGACAGTATGTTTTGCAACAGTTTAAAAAAAAAAATTTAAAAAATCATTGACATAGCAAAATTGGTAATGGGAAAATAATACTAAGTTTGGTCAGTATGGTCAGTGAAGGTGTATCAAACACTTTGCTTAAAATAAATGAAAATAAATTCAATAAATAGCTGTTCCAAATGTATTAAAAGCAAGCAGCCTGTAAAGTTTGAATATATTTGTTTAAAATATTGTTAGCAACATACAGATTTGTAGAGTTTGTAGCCTCTGGCCTACCACCATTTTTTATTCATACTGAGGTACAGATTTCAATAATATAACTTGTAAATTTGTAGTAAATGTTGGCAATGTCTAACACAGTTTTTTTTTCCCCAGCCATGGCCACTGACTGCATGAAACCGTTTTCCTCTCGTCTAACTATCCTTTTCCTCTCTTAAGCATTTTCTTACAGGAGTGAAGTTCATAATTCTGTAGTACCCAAGAATCATGTTACTTTTTTCTTGGTTAAGTCAAGGAAAAAACAGCATGCAACTAGACATTTTATACATACCTTCATTTTTTTTTTTGTACCTTAATACACTCCTATATGAGTAGAAAGAAGGTATGGAATTTGAGTCAAATCCAGATCACTTCCTATTTTTTTTGAGATTATCTGCATGATTAAAATCAGTCAGAACAAAGCCTTCATTTAGATTGAGCAATTCGTAGCTGAATTACAAAACAGATATTCTGAGACCAAAGTTTTCCTGGGTCACAACAGTGTTCAAACTTCAGCATGCTATCAATTTTCAAGTCTGAAAAGAACAGTGTATAGATTTTTAAAGCTTCATGTATATTTTATGAAAAGTATTTTGAAGCCAAACTTGCACATATTCACCGGGAAAGTCAATGATCTGTTGTCAGTGCTCTGGATGCTGTTAAAAAAAAAAAAAAAAAAAAAATTAATGCAGGCATGTAAAGGCCTAATTCTTGTAACAACTCTCAAGCACTTTTTTTTTTAAACAATCAGTAGTGTGAGTCTATATTCCAGTAGTTGTAACCAGATACAATAATCAATATAGACTTGTATCTGTAAATAATCACCAATCACCACATGGCCATTTCCTAGTCATGGGAAGCATGAAACCTGTTTTCTTCTGACCTATTTCTAAAATAATCAGCTAACTGTATTTGTTTTCTTTGATCAATATTTTTGTGAGCTACAGTAAAAGGTACTACTTCTTACCATTTTGGGGTAGTCTCCCTATAGAGGGGATAAGTTATGGTCGGGGCTGCCCACCACTTTCGCTCTTAGAGATGGCAGGGATCAGCATAACAGTTGTTCATTAATGGGCAAAGAGAAAGGATGAGTCTCCCACCAAAGGACAAAGAATCCTCATACAATCCTAAGAGCCCTACAGAAGTTAAACAGCTGACAAGAGCTACATCTGCAGTATAGAAAAGCCTTTGTTTCCCATCCTCTGTAGAGGAGAGGCAGTTGGCTGTAAATGTACCTGTGAAATGAGACAATGATGGGGAAGCTGATGGCACACACACACACACGGCACACGGGCTGCTAGCAGCTCTACTCCTGTAATGATTTTCATTCTCGGAGGAGACTCCTGTTGGTTTTGTAGATGAAAACTGCTGAGAACAATAAAAGTAATATAGGATTGTGCGACCCAGCACTATGCCCACATAAAATGGAACCACGCTTTCAAAGAGATTATGTCTACTTTGGGGATGTTTATTCTTGAGGTGCTTAATGAAAGCTTAGTCCAAAAGGTTTTACAGTAGATCTGAGAAAAAGAAACAGCATCAGGAAGAGCTGAATCAAAAAAATTGTAAAATTTTTCCAGGCAAAATGCATGGCTAAAACTGTGGTGAATTGGTCGTGCTTTTAATCACAGATTACAGCTGATTTAAAAACCTGATGTATGAGAATTGTGATTCTGATTAGGGCTTATGCTTAGAATTGAAGTTAAAATCAGAGAACAGATGGTTTTGGAAACTTTTTCTGATTCTATTCCAATTATGAACATTTCCCTTATAAAGTAATATTCATGTGTTCTATTTGTTTATGTAGTTTTAAATTGTTGTAATCTAATGGAAACTTGGAAATGGAAGTACACAGATATTTGCCTTTTCCAGGACTGTCTCAAGCTTCAAGAACTGATCCTGACTATTTTAGCCTAACTCAGTGTCTTGAGGCCAGGGGTGTGCTGTGCAGCATTGCACAAAACTGCTCAGACATCTCTAATAGGGGGACCTCTTTCCCTTTGCTGCCTGCTTCAGCAGAGAGGAAGTTAGAAAGCAGCTCCAGTTTAAATAGAGGCTTTCCTTGGCTGTGTTTCAGAAGTCAGAGAGCTTCTCTTTCTGAAACCCAGGCAAATTAAATGAGGTTTAAACCTGATACCTCGGAGGAATCTTTACAAGAATTTGATAAACTAGTAGCAGAAGTAGGTGGCTCTGCTAGCAATGGAGAACACGTGAAGTGTACTGGAGAAAAAAAGAAATGGAGGAGCCTAGGGAAATTAATATCAAAGAGATGATGACTGTCTTCCCAGTAAGATGGGAAATAAGTGCATTTTGTTGAAATTTATGTATTATCTTATTTTCCTACAAATGAGATTATTAAGGAAAGTAAAAGGTGTCATTCATGAATAGGCATCTTAAAGATTTCACTTCCTTATAAAATCTGGGAAGAAACTCTGTCATGGAGAACAAAAGCATCACATTGTCTCATTAAAATGTTAGTAGCTCCCAAATGATTCTGAGGGCAGGACAGACCCTTGGAACTTGAAACTTTGCAAAATTATCTTTTATAGCAAACCTTCTCAACAGTGTGAGATACATCAGATAAACAAATGCAATAGCCACCTTCACAGAAACTTTCCTCAAAGAGGTCATTAGGAACTAAGAAATCATAGCTGAGCTGATATATCCTCTCTAAAGCCTTTCGAAGCAAACCCAAAAATGTCATATATGAGCATGCCATATATAGATTAATAAGTGGTGTCCATCAGTTACCTGTGTGGATCCTGTTTTCATAATATTGCACGTTGCTTAGTGTAGCTGATTATCTTAATTTTTTTATTACAGAAATTCACAGGGGTAGCTTTCCATTCTACAAATAATTCATACTAGTTCTGCTTCTCTCTACAGAGAAACAAAAAACATAGTAAATGAGTAAGAAGGTATAAGATTCTGGACATATTTGCACCCTGCCTTGTCTGCATAGGAGTCAGGATTTGATTTGCTCTCTTAGCTATTGGAGGCTGAGGTGTTAAAGCTTTCAAATCAAAGCAGGAATCTTCAAAATACAAATGTATACAAGAGATCATGAACCGTTTATCTTTTAAATGTAAACATAACATGCTTTTTAATACTTTGTTTTACATTTACAGCATTTCAGTTCTTTTTTGTTACATAAAATAACCAAAGTTTGTAACACTTCTGATTCTCTTCTGAAAGAGCTCTGCATTAAAAGAGATGTTACAGAGAGCTCTGTCCCTTTTCTGCTAAAATATTCAGTGCCCTCTCATTTCATTCATTGCTTTCTCAATACCTCTGTTTTGATCCATGCAATACTCCCCATAAAACTGGTACAACCCAGATGTGAGGATTCTAAACCTGGGGCAGGGAAGCAGATTATTTCAGAAGTACCTCTTGTGACTGAAGCCTAAATGGCTTGTGATGCTGCTATATTGCCAGTTTACTTGATTTTTCCATTTTATTTATTTGATTTTGTTCTTTTGTTTTGTGGTTGTGTGTGGGTTGGGTTTTGTTCTTGTTGTTGGGTTTTCTTTGTGGTTGGTTGTTTTCTTTTTTTTTTTAATTGTGCTATTCATTTTTATTGTGATAGATTACCTAACAGCATCCTATAGTCACTACACTTGGCTTCCATTTTTTTAAAGAAGCTTTGTCTCACTCTACCTACTCTTAATGACGCTTTTCTCTTCATTCTGCACAGAAGTCCCCATTATTATCAATAGGGTTTGAGCATGTGCACTTTGGGAATATGTCTCTTGGAGTGATCTGTGGCAGGCAGCCTTTGTCATACGATGAGAGGAACTTTTATTGCCATCTTCATTGTATGTTGCTGTCAGACCTCTGCAGACCTTATTTGTGCCATCTTTATTGCCTTGACCGTGGTCTGTCTTTCACCTTCCCATGACTTCAGCATGCTTCACAGACAGCACTTACAAGGAGAGAAGAGGGGGAGGTACAAGGTATATAAGGAAGACATTCTGCTCCCCTTGTGATAAGCTTTGTATTTCAGTGAATGCAGATGCCATTGTGGCTAGGTACCTGACAACTGGTAACTGTTGTGTGGATGACAGTCTTGCATCACTCTGTTTGGGATGGCAGTCAGAGGGCTTTGTGTGTAGTTTAATGGGATATTGTTTTGTTTCTCTCAGGCTCAGATCACAGTGAATGGGAACTCTGGCACTGCTGCCAGCCCAGTGAGTCACTTTCAAAGGCCTTTTTCCCCTTCTTCTGCTTACCCTCCACCAGCTTCACTCAATTCCAACATTGTTGTCATGCAGCATGGCAGGATGATGGGTAAGCCTCTCACAGAATGTTTGCTTTATACATTACAGAATATTACACACCATATTCCAATTCATGTGGCAAAGACTGCAAACAATTGCAGAGTGTTTAACATCCATAATGAAGGTATTGTCTATTCATCTACCTTGGGAAGTAAATGAAAAAAAAAAAAAAGTATTTATTGTGAGACACATTAGTGATCCTGAACTGGAGTTGCTATTAATTTTTATTACATGGGTGTGTGTGACCTCTTGCCACCTTTTTACTACCTGTACCAAGGACAAAACATGTATAAAAATAGCTCAACCTATGCAGCCCCTTCAGATTTTGCCTTCTGTAAGAAACCAAGGGCCAACTTTGTACACTGGTTCTTCCCGTAGCTTCCACAATCTTCAGTACTGCTGCCAACAAAGGGAGGGTCTCTGGGCTTTTAAACACCTAAAGCCATGTTAATCTATGTAATTTTTGTAGGGCATTGTTAATTATTTTTTTTTTCAAATACATTACTAGCCTTAGAAAGGTGCTTTGTCAGTATAATTCAGTTTTCCCAGAATAATCATTTGCTTACTGCTTTGCCTATCACCATTTTGCATATTCAGATAAAACTATGCATGCAAAGTAATTTGAATATATTCCTGGGGTTTACTTTTTTGTGTGCATACTGTGAAATTAGGTGACAGTTCCCACTCTGAAATTCACAGCTTAGACAAATGCTGCTATCCCTATCATTGTGATAAGTATAAAAGCCATGTACATGGGTTTCTTCACACCCCAGAATTCCAGATTCTTTGCTTCCAGTTTGCACATCTAAAAGCCTGTAAATTCTCTTTGGATATACCTGAAATAAGTAAAGTGTTTTCCCATGACTTATATTTGTATAGTGCTGAAATTCTGTGTTCCACAGTAACAGCCGTATTTAATTCTCCTTGCTCATGTAAAAATCCCACTGATGGCCTCAGTTTGAGGCCTATGAAGAATGAAGGATCAAATCCAAAACATTTTCTAAATTTAACACCATGCTTTTTGGGAAGAAGGCCCAAATACTCAGACATTTGTGATGCAGAGTTGCCCCTCACCATATATGTGTAGCACTGGATTATTTACAGCATCTCAAACTTGAGTGAACGGCTGAAACAGCCATTCCAAATCTGTCTCTCTGCAGTAAGAGTGAACAAAAATATTCAAATTAAAATTAGAGCTTTCACTCACTAGAACTTCTTTTGCTGATTTATATTACAATTCACATATTTTGCTTCAGAAGAACCAGCAGACGTTAATGTCACACAGAAGGCAATTGTAATCTTCACTAATAGCATTAGAATATTTATTTTTACTCCCTACATTCACTTATCTTGCAGTGAAATGTCTCACAAGCACTGTACCTGCTCTTGCAAAAACAGATGCTTTGTCCTAGCAGCCCACTAGTTTATTGAAACGTTGTCTGAAGGAGCAGGGCTGGTTTTTCCTTCATACAGGAAAGAAGTACATCATCTGCAGCAGTACAAATTTTCACGTGACACATCCCAGCGATGAGGTGGTTTTTGTTAATTAAATGACTGAATTTTAGAGGGAAATAGTAATGATGACATATTTAATTTTTCATTAATTATAAAGGAAGAGGTAGAAATATCAGAAGTCACCACAAACCAGCAGCAGCCTGCACAGTTCACATAAAGTACTGTAGGTCGATCACCGGATGTAAAGTTACTGAGGTCCATTTTTATGGAGTATATGTAGAGGCACTTCAAACATACCAACATAACTTTAAGAGATGAAAATAGTATGCCAGATTTTTTTTTTTTTTTTTAAACCCAGCTATTTATGTGTCAAAACATAATGTTTCTAAATCCATATCACATAAGTATTTGTGGAGGGCTATTTGGAATCAGTTGCTGTGCATCAGTTTTTTATAGTTTGCTAGACTGGGGGAAGTTTTTGAATTATATGACTAGTTTCAATGGCTGGATAGGAAAGCTGCAAGACTTTGACTTAGAGGAAGAAGGCTGCTGACACTGTTTCTCAACAGATTTTGCTGGAATTGTGTTTGGTTTTTTTTCTGGTGTGATTATTTTTGTGTGAGTATTTTGTTTCGGTTTAATTTGTTTGTTTGTTTGGGGTTTTTTTGTTTGGTTTGGTTTGGTTTGTGCGTGTGAGAAAGATGCTGTGAAAAAGTACCTCTAATGTTAGAAGACCTGAGTTGAATAGCCTGTCTGGTCCTTAAATAAGTCTATAATTCTGTTAATGTAACATTAAGTATGGAAAGCCTCAGCTAAGATTATTTTTTTAACATGTTGTATAAGTATGTGGTTAAGACTGTTGTCAGTCTTTCTACAACATACTGAAATGGGGAAGCGTGTTGTAACTGCCAAGTGTGATTATTGTATCATTATACAGTATTCTGTCATGTTACCTTTACAGAGTCCACAGAGACATACTCACAGCATGTTCAGACTGTTGGCAGCAGCAGCACCACCAGTACAATACCAATCTGTAGAACCTCAGAAGAAGAAAAAAAAATCACAGTCATTAAAGCTCCACATTATGCAGGGATTGGCCCGGTAGATGAATCTGGAATCCCTACAGCAATTAGAACGGTAGGAAATTCTGAGGAATCTGTGTATGAACTCATACAATGAATTGATTGTTGGTAATGGGTTTTTCACATTCTTCTAGTCTTATATAATGTGGAATACAGTGTGCGTAATCAGCGAGCTCATGAATATAATATTGTGTGTTGACGGAAAAGGAGAATGCTGATGGGAGCATAATTGGGCAACCTCATGTTTCTAGTTTTAATTAGAAGTAGCCAAAATTTTGTGTCTCTCTCTTGCTCCTTTTGTAGGTCTTACCTTTTGCAGATATGCAGTAATTGCTTGTGTTTTGTTATTTCTAAAATAAATTGTATGCACACTACAAATATGCACCCATGGAAGTATACACATAGGCATATATGTGTGTATATATATATAAAAATCTCATGCTTCTTCATTTTTTTGGGGAGGCAGTGGTTCTTATGTCACCAGAGTAGTGTAGAAATATGAATAGTTTTGTTCTGATAATAATCTAAGTGAGCAGCATTTTTGTGGAAGTGCAATATGTGATCATCCCGCCCTTGAGTGACATGTAAACGAATAGCGTGGAAGCCCTTTCATTGTCACTAGCCCAGTTTTGATCTTCTGCCACTAGTCGCTGCTTGAGTGGTCCCAGGATGTCGAACTGAAGAGTTTTGTTTTCACTATGATGAAGCATTCTTTCCACTCTGCTGTCAGGGCAGCCTCTTCTGGCTGGTCCAGAGAGCACAGTGGCAGCTGTACTAGGTCTGTAAAAGAAGTGCTTACTGGCCTTTCCAGCCGGAGAAGAAGAGCTGTGCTAGACGGAGAAAAAGTACGGAGTGGGAGCCAGGATGAAAGCGGCAGAGCCCTTGCAGGTGAAGTCTTTGTCAGGTGCAAGGATGTAGCAGCTGTTGGATGTGTCCTCTCTGCCAGTACTGACATATGGGGCTGTGTTGTATTGCCAAGAACTGCTTCAATGGATTGAAAAATTAGGGGGAAAATCAGGAATTGATGGAGAAAAGAAATAGGAAAAAATCAGAATAAGTGGTAAGATGTGGACAATTTTGATACAAGTGGGGGGAAGCTCTGGCATTTCTTGCTTTATTTTTCACATAAAAGGTAACATGATCAGTATCTTTTTAAAACTGAGTTACTTTGCAACAATGCTTTAGCTTCCCACCCAGCTTTTAAGTAAATATGTTCTTGTGATTTATACAGGATTAAGTATTTTTTTATTTTTTTTCAATAGCAGATTGATTTATTAAGGTTCATATCAGCTATGTAAGATTATAACAAAAATCTACTTCAAGTGTGCTTAACAGAGTTGGCAATCTGCCAATTTATATTTAACTTTCAGATTGTACATTGTGAATCTCTCAGATTTCCTCCTAAAATCATAATGTAGTCTGGATTAGGACATTTTTCATGTGGTTTACTCTGGGGTTTTTTTGTTATGTTTCAATTTCAAATTACCTTATAGCTTGTAAATTTAGTATTATAGAAATTATTTGCACAATGAGATATCAGTTAGAAGATTACGCTAGCGTGTGTGTGAGTGTGTCTTGTTCCACTTTATGTCCTTATTCTGCTTCCTTAGGATTCAGCTGGAAGTAGAATTGTTTTCAAGATACTGGTCTGCAATTACATTTTAAATGTGCACGAGCATATTTGAGCCCTGCGTACCCCAATAGTGTAAGAACAAAGATAGCTGTCATCAAAAGACTCAAATATGTTGCACTTTGACATCTCTCAGAAGTGCAGTACTATGCAGAAACATGCAAAAGTGCTATCACTGCATTTCCTTATGAACAGTAGAAGGTAGGATATGCCACTTGCTCTTTCTCCAATGTCAATGAGCAGTACAAATATGCATCATATCCCAGAAAGTTCTGCCTCACTTCATCTGGAGAGAGAAAGAGGTTTTCAAATTAGTTGAGTTTATCTTTGCATGCAAAGTTTGACAGTTTCTTATTCTTATATCCCTATGAAAGTGGCAACAGTCTATCAAAAAAAGCAGTAAATGCAGGTTCACAGGTGATAGGTAACATACACTCTGTGTTCCAAAACACTATGCTACTCACAGGTAAGCTTGTAAATAAGAACATGGGAATATCAATATTTCAGATTTGGAATGTTTTTCAGGAGTAGAGAGATTTTTGAAGGTTTGTTTATTTCCTCCAAGTCTGTCTTTACTCTCAGAAATTGGTTTGTGACAGCTGTTTAGCCAAGGAAACCAGTGTGATGTTCTCTTGTCTTTCAATTCCTGTTCTCTTTTGATTCCCCATTCTGTCCATAGCTGCTGAGAGGGGAAGGATTCCTGTAAAGCTTTCCCTTCTCTCAGAACCTCCATCCCATGCTACCATGTTCTTTCCATACAAATTGAGCTTCTGCCTCCTCTGGGAAGTGCAAGTCTGAAGTCTGAAAATTGAGGTCATTGATAAGTTCTGCCACCATGCCAAGCCCTGCCCCAAAGGTGATGAAATTCCAAGGCATTAAAAATGAAGTCTTTGGAAAAGAGAGGGTAAAATGGTGTTTACTCATAAAAGCATTCAGTCAAATGGCACTACCAGAGTTTACCACCCTCAGGATCCTAGGAAAGTTAAAAACAGGTTCATGGGAAGCAGTATGTCTGTACTGTTTTAGACTATCCAAAATGATTGCTGTTATCTGACTATCAGAATTAATCAATAGACTGAAAAGGCTTCTATTCACTAAGAATGAAAAAAAAAAAAAATCAAGTCCCACCAGATTTCTTTTCTGTACTTAGTGATGTAATATTTCAGCTAGAAAAAGAAGCCACAGAAGGTCCACTGAAAGTCATAAATGCCTTCTTTAATTGCATAATTTCTGATGGATTATTAGAATACTGCAGTGATTATGGACGCTCTTAAGTACCAAGAGCAGATACTTTTTATGTCCTCTTCACACTATTTAGCTGATTGCTCATTCACATATGAGGATGCCATGTTCCCACATTTAATTGCAACAGCTATAATGTATGCAAAGCAGGATGGCATCTGAATGGCTCAGTGCATTGTGAATACTGCTAATTCCTCAAACAAATGTTGGTCTGTGGGATTAGTGAATGTGAATCAAGAAAATGTATTTTAAAACTAATTTATTCTATTCCTTAACTCTTATCTAATTAATAACATAAAGCCAAATTATTGGCTGAGGCTGTAAATGCCAGGGCAGAGGTTGAGGGGGAGATGAGAGAAAGATGTTCAAATGTCAGGAGATCACATTCTCTGGTCATGTGGGAAATTCTCCATACCTAATCTCTATGTGGAAGCATCCTGTGGGTTTGTGGAAAACGTGACTGATAAGGAGGATCCAATAACGAGATATCTAAGCACTTCTGTCTCTTGGCAAACAGTAGGATCATAGCAGTAACACTTAGGCACTGTTGCCAATCTATTCACCTATCACCAAGCCAAGCCCTATAGGAAGACTCTTCTTGGCCCAATGCAGTCAGAAGGGTGGTTGCAGTATCATGGGACCATTGCAGATTTGTAGTGCTGTGGGAAATGAGGAGTACTATGGAGGTTATGCCCATCAGCATTAACTCCTCCTGAATTTCTGAACTTTCTTGTAAACCTTCGAGCATATGTGATCTTGGAGCACCAAACAACATACTTATCTCAAATCCAGCCAAATAAGTATTACCAGAGTTCTGCTAGTATAGTTGGGTAATACCTTTAGGGAAGCAATGTTAAAGTGGTCCAAATTAGCTTCTGAATATAGTCTCTCTGGAAGAAGTCAGGAATGTTGGTAGGTGAGGAAAGGGACCTGATCTTGACATGAAACTGTCTCTTTCATTTCTTGCAAGCAGGTCTGGGCAAGAAGCATAACCTGCTGTTTACTTTTCTTCCCTAGTAGATTCCTGAGTTCTTCAGTTAACTGTCAACTCTTCTTTTTTTTTTAAATGTCATTTAGTAGCAATTTTATGAGAATTCATATTGATTCCTCAAAATACAGGAACATGTTCTGCTTAGCCCCTTATAGTAAGAGCTTGCCATTGTTAAAAAAAACAAAACAAAAACCAACCAACCAAACAAAACCAACAGAAAGACCCCAAACCAACCAACCAATCAAAAACCTGATTAAGTAACTGTAATAAGTATTTAGGGCAAAAGTGTGATTCACTAAAGATGGCATTGGAGCCAGGTGAACACACTCAGATCTGTTGGCTATTTTGAGAAGATTGTAAAGAATTATGGAGTGGGCAGAGTGATCACAGGTTTAGTATTAGCTAATTCAAGGTAATGCACATCAAGAGGGGTCTTTTGAATTACCTTTGTGCACCATGAGGTTTGAAGATAATTTTGTACATCTGCATTAAAACTTCTGCTTTTCTGGAACAAGTAAAATTTTAGGTTATAATAATAAAGGCAAACATTTTTTAAGTACAATTATGTT